>NJDD01001880.1:48879-61863 GCA_002245505.1 Calephelis nemesis
CAGGGGACGCACGAGGTAGAGTTTCTCTCCCTGCTTGTTGGTGTAGATGGGCGCGCGCTGGTAGTGCGCCACGAGCTGGTCGAGCGCCGGGAACTTGCGCTGGCCGATGCAGTACAGCCCGCCCTCCACGTGTACGCGGAAGTGCTTGTTCCGCCCGGGCGCCTTTAGCGACACACTGAAGTCGCCCACCTGCCCCACACAAACACAACACATGTTAGCTTCACATCCATCTGAGATGCTTCACATTCTAGAACAAGCTTTTGGAATGCTTTGTGTAAGAAAGCAAACGAACAAGCTGTTCCGTTTACTTACGACCCTGTGAAAAACCAACCAACTAGGAATATAGTGAGTAACATGCTCTCTAGTGCGTGTGATGGCCCCGTAGTACCCCTGTAGTGTGCAGTGTACTCACGTTGGTCTCGGAGTCCTGGATGAGGAAGTCCCCGTCGTGGCCGTGCTGGTTGAGCAGTGCGTCGCAGTGCGTGCGTGTGATGGCCCCGTAGTACCCCTGTAGTGTGCAGTGTACTCACGTTGGTCTCGGAGTCCCGGATGAGGAAGTCCCCGTCGTGGCCGTGCTGGTTGAGCAGTGCGTCGCAGTGCGTGCGTGTGATGGCCCCGTAGTACCAGGCGCCGGCGGCGGCGGTGGGCGGGGCGGCGGGCTCGCCCCCGGCCTGGAGGTACTCGGCCAGCTCCTGCAGGTAGTTGCGCGGCACCAGCCCCACGCCACCACGGCAGTCCCGCGCGCGATACCTACGTCACCGACATTTCACCTTTTACTCCTTACTCTTTTGCCGACCATCGTGCCGTGCGGACGTATTGTGCCTGCGCGTTAGCGTTAGTCGCTGTGTTATTTTATTTTACTCTTGCTTTTTATTATTAATTACAATCTAACAACGTAAACTATGACTTTATAACTTTATGTGAAAATGGTCCATTAAATGGCTTTCACTAGTGTTACAACAATGGATGTTTTTTGCCCGGTTAAGTATCTTATTTGTTTATTTGAGAGTTAAAGTAGCAGTTTGCCTCATTTTTCCTTTTATATTTTTCGTACTATAAACAATTATCCAAACATGTGTTCACCGCGTGGTTTCAGGTTAAGTAAGGTTATAGTGACATTATATTACGACAGGACGTTTATCGACATTGACAACTGACAAACCCACACCTCCCATGGCCCTACCAACCCGACCTCGATTTTACGGGCCGAACTTTAGTTTAGTTATGTGTATTGACAACTGTCTTAATAACCGGCTCTTAAAAACCGGGCCACTTAGTACTGGCCCCGGGGTATCCGGCCAATAATTGGACCGTTTATAATATTTGGCTATTGATACCGTCAGCATCGAAAAAGGAATGGGGAAATCCGGAAGGATAAGAAGAAGAGGGGAGGGGGACGATTAAACAGTGGGATCTCTAAATGTGAAAGCGGCGATCTCACAAAAAGATTGAGGAAGAGATAGCGGTTTTAAGGCAGCTGGAGGACGAGGAAAGAATGAGATACGAGGAGGACTTACCAAGGACCAGGGACTTGGTTCAGGAAGTTCTGGAAATGGAAGAGTCTCTGGAGGAGGGGTTCTGCCCACGTCCTCCTCTTGCGAGAACAACACCTGGTGGCTTTAGTGCTCCTACCGACACGTGAGGTCTGATGGCGATGGAACATTCTCGGGGTGATGAAGGGAAGGAGTTCGGCAAGAAGGCTTTAGCAAGGAATACAAAGCAGCCTCAGACCTCACCAGAGGAGCAAAAACAAGCAAGGAAGAGGCTGGTGCGAAGCGTGGCGGCTTATGCTATGCCTTCACCCCCATCACCATTTGAAGGCATATTGACCCGGGATGATGGAAGGACGTGCCCTAGATCTTTTTCGGCAAGCTTAAATCTACCGGGCAAAAGGACAATGCCTAAACCTAGTGCACCACAAGGTACAGTGCTAGCGTTTTACCCGGAGGAGGATAATAGCACTGCGAAAACCTGGGAAGACACAAACGCTGTTTTAAAAGAAAATATTGACCCCATCAAGATGAGGATGCCAATTGAAAAATTTAATAAAATTGGAAATGGTAGAGTGGTGGTAAGAAATCTACTAATACAGAAGCAACGGCGGCCATTTAACAGGAAATCCCGCAAATTAAAAAAAAACGGGGCTTTGACTGCGGATGAAACCAAAAGTGCAGTAAGGGGGTCACCCTTACTGCACTTTTGGTTTCCTCCTTCCTTCCTTTCAAGAGGTGGAACTGGAGCGAGAGTGGCACTACGGCGGTTCTGGAATGTTCTCCGCGGATGAGGGATACCCTACCATTGTTAAAGCGATTTTTAAAGGCTGGGAGGCCATCACCGCGGCCGACTACATGAACGTGACATGTTGCAGTCGCTGCCAGGTCTACGGCCATAGGGAGCGTTTCTGTAAGGCTAAAGAGATAACCTGTGGGAAGTGTGCGGCTTCGGGACACAGGACGAAAGAATGTAGTGCGGCCTTCTTCAAGTAGACCTGTACTAGATTTGGGAACGCCAACTCTGAAAGTCATAGGACTGCCTCTGTTAACTGTCCGGCACGATAATGCGCTTAGAGTCTGGCAATTAGCATGACTAAATATAGCAAGGCGTCCCATAATAATAATAAATATCCCTGGACAGCTCACACAAATTGAATCTAACCCTAAAGTAAACAAATTATGTGCTTGTGTTATGGGTGTTAGTCAACGATACTAATACATATAAATACTTAAATAAATACCAGAACAAATTTTATAAACACCCAGACCCGGAAATGGAGACATCTAAATGTTCATCACACAAATGTCTGCCCCCGTCGGAAGTTGATGTAGCTAGGCATATACGGTAGCTACTCGACCAACGAGGCGATCAAGTATTCCATAGAAGTGGGACAATTAATTCTGCAAAGGTCGGAGTTGGCAACGGAGGAGCTCACCGCTATAATGAGGGGTATCGGGCTGGTCGCAGCCCCAATATTACGTTATTGCAGTATGGGGAGAACCCGACGGCGGGACTGGTGGTGAGCTCCTCTGATCTGGTTATGTGTGTACTATACAATCTGTGTAACGAGAACTGCGTGGTAGCCCATGTATTGGGGAGGGAACATGACTTTTATGTTGTATCGGCCTATTTCAAATATAGCGACGACCCGAAGAGACATATTAAACACCTGGAGAAAGTCATGCTCTCCCTGAGGGGAAAGGAAATCCTGATCGGAGTCGGCACTACCGCTCACTCACCCTGTGGTTTTGTGAGCGTAGGCAGTACATGGGAAGAGGCCCTGATTGCGAGGGGCGGCGTTGCGAGGCTGAAGGTTTCATTGCAAGCCACTGGTTGAAGATTGAAAACAGGGAACAACAGGCTGCGACATACAATCAAAAGTCAATGTCAAAAGGACTGAAGATCAGTGGCTGGACCGTTAGGCCTGAAATAAGCTGCAGTGACCACCAATTAATTACCTTTACCATCTTGAATACACTGCAGAATGATGCTAATGCGCAGAAAGATGCTGGGGAGCCGGTTGTTTTCAGGAGCCGGGGAGTGGACAGGCCCTCTATAGGATCTCTTCTGCATGTGAAGGTGGGAAAATTAAGATCAAACGAAACAACGAAGCATAGATGTCGCGAACTGAGCGAGTGTATTCAGTTGGCGGCCTAGCAGGTTATTGGGGTTCCCTGACGTAAATCTGGAGATCACCCATGGTGGAACTCCAAGCATGATTGGCTTAGGAGGGAGCAAGGGCGAGCTCGGAAGGTGAAAACCACCGGCGTGCTGAGTGTATAGCGACACAGGAATTTAAGATCATGGGAACGAAATACGGTCAGGCCATGCGCAAGGCTCAGCGGGAATATTTGGATAGTTTAGCAGAATCCGAAAATTCTGACCCGTGGAGAGCTTCGTATAAATAAGCTGCGAGGAACGTTAGACCCCGAGGAACGTTGTGAATTGCTCCAAATTACTGGAAGGACACACGGGCGACGTCACATCAACCATGTCGTACCTCTTGAAGGTGTTGTGCCCGGATGATAGAGTGTAAGCAGATTCGGCCTACCACAGAAGCGTCCGAGTAGCTGCGGCTTTCGCTACTCCAGGGGAGGATTCAAACCAGCCGAGCTTCAACATGGTTGGAAGAACTGTTAAGTCATTGCCCAATAAGGCGCCAGGGCTTGACGGTATTTCGGCAAAAATCTTAAGGGAAGCATGGAAGTCAGCTGATAGGAAGATCTTTGACGTGCTGTGTGGCTGCTTAAGAGACGGAGTGTTCCCTGAGGTCTGGAACGCGGGAAGGATGGTCGTTATACAGAAAGACAATTATAAGCCTCTAACAGATCCCAAGGCGTACAGGCCCATCACCTTGCTTCAGGTCCTGGGCAAGGTATTGGAGAGGGTAATGTTGCAGTGTGCACCCTGTGTATTCGGCATAGCTGCCCTCTCTAGGGCAGCTAGATGCTTCGAAAAGATCTCCCGAATCACTGCTTCCAACTGAGGCGTTAGGTACCGGGATCTCAAGACCTTCTACAAGAGTACTTTTATACCATGCATAACGTACGCGGCCGAGGTTTGGTGTGACAGGGTGGGAGTTTATCCGGTTCGTAGTGCCCAGCTGAGGACGCAGCGGACGTCGCTGATTCTCCTGACGAAGGCGTATAGGTCTGTGAGCACGACCGCTTTGCCTGTGCTGGCGGGCGTGTTCCCATCGGACCTACAGGTCAAATTGTCGGGGGAGGTAGCTAAGGGCGAGGTTGGCCTGGAGGCCAAAGCGTTTAGATGGAGGGCAGCGAACCGGGTGATGGAAGAGTGGCAAAAGCGCTGGGAGGGAAGCGACGATGGTCGAAAAACCTTTATCGCTTTTTTCTGAGCGTAGCGAGCAGGCTTGAGGCTGAATGGGTGGAACCGGACCACGTAACATCGCAGCTGCTGTCCGGACACGGCTGCTTTCGGGGTAGGCTCTACGACTTGTCAGTAGTCGAATCGAGAGGTGTTTCTGTGGCGTTGACCAGACCACGTACCATGTACAGTGGGAATGCCAACTTAATTCAGAAGAACGCGCGCGCATGTTGGAGGGGCTGGAGAGGGAGGAGCAGGAGGAGCCGGTCTACTTTGCGGAGCTTGTCAGCACAGCGGCGAACTACAAGCTGTTTGCGAGCTTTGCACAGGCATGGTTCAGGAGGCGCGGACCCCTTGAGGTCTAAATATCACATGGCAACTAAGGCAGTCTTTTGGAAAGTCGGCGAACAAGTGCCGTGATTATGACGTCGATCCCAATTGGGAAGGCTCAAACCGCCCCACGATGGGGAGAATGTTTAAAAGGGACATAGGCAAAGATAAAAAAAAATAACTTGTAGGGAGTGAAGAAATACACGAGAAAGAGAGCCTCAGAGCAGATCCCGTGTATCTCCCGCGTTTCGTCCCGTGTAACTATGACAACTTCTTAAACATTAAACCTCTTTACAGTATAGCTGATAGATTATCGCAGTGCTATTTTTTCAAATAATGCTGGCTCGGACCATTTAATTAGGGACACTGAGATATTTCGTTGTATTTTCAAAATTTGAATCTCAATACTTTTTTACTTCTTCTCTTATTGTTTCTTGGTAGTTTAGGCGGCAATCCCGATATTTATTTTAAGTTTTGAAAAATATTTTGAAGAAAAATGGGTAACACTAAAAGTTGCGATCCAACACTACGAAAAATTATCATGAAGTTTGTCGAGCATGGTTGGCCATACCGAAGGATAGCAGAACATTTAAATTGTTCAAAAAATGGTATGCAATGTCAGACGCAATAACACAGATTTAAAAGTGCCTAGAACAAAAAGATCGAGAAAAACAACTCCGCAAGAAGATAGAATGATAACCAAGTTAGCTAAGAAAGATCCGTTTCTAGGCTCTATTTTAAATAAACTGTTTAATTAAAATAGAGCCTAGAAACGGATCTTGTGTGTTTGGGACAGACGAATGAGTTGTTGTCTCAGCGAGGACCGTTCGTAGACGTCTGGTAGAAGCAGGATTGTTCGGAAGAGTGGCTCGCAAAGTACCGTTGTTGAAGAAATAACATAGAAGTGCTCGTTTGGCGTTTGCATGTAAATATGGACGTTGGACCTACGCCCAATGGCAACATGTATTATTCTCTGACGAGACCAAGGTTAATTTGATTTCTTCAGATGGATGGCAATACGTAGGGCGTCCAGTAAAAGCGGAAATGAATCCAAGATTCACAAAAAAGCAGGTGAAACATGGCGGTGGAAACATTAAAATGTGGGGTTCATTTCCTGGACGTGGAGTGGGACCTGTGAGGAAAGTTTAGGGTAACTTAGACCAACATCAATACAAGGCAATATTGGAGGAAATGATGCTTCCCTATGCTGAGGAGCATCTCCCTATTTCAGCTTTCAGCATGATAACGACCTGAAACATACCGCCCGTTCAGTCAAGTCGTTTCTTACCAGTCAGTCAGTATCGGTGCTAGATTGGCCAGCAAATAGCCCGGACCTTAACCCAATCGAGCACCTTTGGCACGAAATCAAGAAAAAAGTAGCCACTTATCGTACCACAACTTTAGATGTACTTAATGAAGCTTTTTGTGAGGCATGGGCAAACATTCCTGTCGAAACATGCCAGAAACTGATAATGTCTATGCCACATCGGTTTCAAGCGGTAATTACTAACAAAGGTTTTGCTACTGGGTACTAATTTTACAAATACTAAAATGAAGCTTTTAAAGATATTATAATACTGCAGATTATTACGAGGGTGGATCCAAAAGTTCGTGGCCTAACCTACATGGAGCTATGACATCTTTTTAAATCTACCGTCATTTGTTAGTATGTGTCATATTGATTTATTGTGCGCAGTTTCATTCCAATACTGCACAATATAAATTTTCTGTGAATATTTGTTTGAAGCAATCTGACACAATTTTCAATAATGGAGAAAATTGAACACCGTGCAGTCATTAAGTACTTCAATAAAAAAGGCCTATCACCAAAAGACTTCCATCAAGATATGTTGAGCACTTTGGGGGAGTCTGTTCCATCGTATTCCAGTGTCAAGAAATGGGTAGCTGAGTTTAAGTGCGGTCGTGAGAGCATTAAAGATGATCCTAGGAGTGGAAGGCCTACATCCTCTACCACGAAAGAAAACATCAATAAAATCGTACTGGGTGACCGACGTTTGACCATTGGTAAGATAGCTAAGATAACAAACATTAGTTATGGTCGGGTGCAACACATAATAACGGAAGAGTTGGGGTTCCATAGGGTTTCTGCTCGCTGGGTCCCGAGGTTGCTTTCAGCTGAACAAAAACGAGTTTGATACACAATTTCGTGAGACTGTTTGGAAGTATTTGAGACTGATCCCGAGGACTTTTTGTCTAGATTTGTTACCATGGATGAAAGCTGGGTTCACCACCATACTCCTGAATCAAAGCAACAATACAAACAGTGGAAAAGATCAGACTCTCCTACACCGAAAAAGGCTAAGGTCGTTTTGTCGACTAACAAAGTCATGGCTTCTGTTTTTTGGGATGCGAAGGGCATTATTTTTGCAGATAAGATATAGATAGACCGAAAGGTCAAACTATAAAGTCTAGTTATTATTGCAACCTTTTACGAAGACTCTGGGAAGAAATAAAAGAAAAAAGGCCGGGAATGTTGAGTAAGAAAGTTTTGGTTCATCAAGTCAATGCACGTGTTCACACTTCGGTTGAAACAATGTCTGTTATCCATGATTGTGGCTACGAATTGCTGCCCTACCCAGCTTAATCGCCGGATTTAGCCCCCTCGGATTATCATTTATTTCCAAATTTAAAAAAACACTTGGGTGGCTCGAAATTTTCGACCAAAGATGAGTTGATAGTCGCAGTAAACGACTATTTCGCCGACCTTCCGGAATCTTTTTTTCGAGGGGATAAACAAGTTTCAGGTCAGGTGGAAGAAGTGTGAGTTGAGTTGAGTGAGTTGTGAGTTGAGTTAGATGGAGACTATGTCGAAAAATAAAAATAAATTTAGACCCACTTTTTTTTCATTTTCTTGGTCGGGCTTAGAACTTTTGGATCCACCCTCGTATGTATTTAAAAAGAGCATTACGAAAAAACTACACGTATCATTATAACAATTACAATGGAACTCCAGCAAGTTCCAAAGTTAAAAATATATACATTCTACAAAGGCCCCATACTTAGTCAGCCAGAAGAGCCAATCGCCGCACTGCGCTCTAAAGTATGTCTTAAGCAACAAATCACTATTTTGACACTGTAAAAGTAATTTAAAAAAAAAGTATAAAAACTGAAACACTTATCTTTTAGGTATAGTAGTTATCTATGTTTATGTTAAATCTGGTGTCGATATTTTCATAATTGAAGTAGACAGTTGGCTTTTGCTTTAAAAAAAGGGGTTAACTTTTTGATTTTTTTTTTCTTTCGAGCAAAGTGAAATGAATCGTGTTTTGGAAACACTAGTCTTATAAAGCATATTAATGTTAATCTTGTGTATTTTTGTCACCAAGATCCACGATTGCTTTGTATGAGAAAAACATTATACTGCTGACATATTTTATCATACATGGACCCTTAAAAACTACGAAACCTTCTGCTTACACCGGACTTGGTGTGAAGAAATATATGTATGTAAAAGAACTTACCATTCAGGATCAGATGGTGGGCGTTCAATGATTTCTAGACGATCGCCCTTCTCAAAGGACAACTCCTGTTCATTATTTGAGGTAAACGAGTATAGTGCTACCTGAAAATTAATAATTTTATGTACCAAACTTTTATAGCTACAAACTATTTATACACATTAAATGCAAGTCTAGAAGAGTGAATCTGCACTTTAAATATTTTTTTAAAAAAAATGTTAAATGCGAGTTGGGCTCGGCCTTAACGAATTGTAGCTTGTCCAGATAAGTAAAACATATAACTAGTTACGGAAATTGTGAAACACACACAACCCAAGGCATTTGGTAGAAGCAAAGTTAAACGAAAGTATAGCAAGAAGGGTACCTACGGGTAAGAGTGCAAGCTCGGCTTGTATTTTTGCTTGGAAGTATAAAAACTGGACAGTAAGACCTTGCAAAAATATTCTTTTATCTGACGAAATAAAAATTACCTGGGTATGTTCTGACAAGTTTGACATCTTCCAAATTCAGAATTTGACTCCAGGTATACAAAAGTACCTAACATTTAAGCATGGCGGCTTAGAGAAGCACCCCTGAATCTGTTAGACTGATTCAACGAAACATGGATCAATTCCAGTATCGAAATATACTGGAATAAACAGTATCACCATGTGCTGTTAACGTACTTCCGTTTCTTTGAACATTAAAAAACGACAACATCCAAATTCTACTGCGCGCACCGTCAAAGAATTTCTCACATCTCGATCTGTTCCTGTATTACAATGGCCACCAAATAGCCCCGATTTAAATCCGATAGATAATCTTTGTTACGAAGCCAAGAAAAGGGCTTCAAATTGACGGAGTGGTAGCCTAAGTGTGTTATCAAAGTGATGCCTCGCCGGTGTAAGGCAGCCATTAACAAACATGGACATGCTACAAACTATTAACTTTTTTAAATTATTTGTCCACCTATATTACTAGTTGAATTTGTACTATCAATAATAAATAATTGTTTTAACAAAAATAGGACGTCTTTTTAAATATTTACTCCTCCTAGTTCCTTTTATTTACTTTATACATGTAACTATTTCACAAAATAACTAATTACTTTAAAGAAAGAACATAAATGGTTGTCATGACCTATTTTTTTTTTCAAAAATGTTAAATTTTATAAATTGTTCTTAATTATATGACCACCACTGTACATATAGATATATTTATAGGCCACTTGCTCAATGCAATACATATACAGCGACTCCCTCACCCTCGACGTGGACAGAATCGTGGTAATCTCGGGAAATATAATTTTGTCACTGTGTTTGGATTTACGATAGTTTTATTGCATATGAGTAGTGCAGGTATGACGATTAAGCTTACATTTCAATATTACTGCTTCAGTATAAATCATAACATGGTCCAATTTTACTAACTTGCATGTGCTATATTATTTTATTGTTGTGTCTAAATTAATATTAATTTCAGTTAACTTACAACAATGTCGAGGACATTTTCAGCCATAGCGTAAGTGTGGACAGTGTCTTCACTATCACCTTCTTCACTCGTGTAATTTGACGGGAACCTGAAAAATAGTTATTAATTTTTCAATTATCCAACATAAAATTTTAAATATTTTTTCAATATTATTTAGAGAACTAACATGTCACTCAGTGGGCCAGTGGGCAATGGGGTCATGCCGTTAAAACATAATTTGGTGTGTGCTATGGAAGACGATAGAAACTGCACCTACTACTGCCGTTACTTTGCCAATTAATTACTATTTTAATGGGATAAATCGACAGGTGATGATCGCTGTTATAATGGGTGTCCTCCAGGGCACCATTCTTGAACTAGTTTTGTTTTTGATTTATGTAATGAACCTTATCACTCTTCTATGTTACCTTACCATGCACGAGAAAAATATAAAATTGTTTTTCGCCGCACTTCACATTTATTCAAAGTGAAATTCTTTTACTTTAAAAGAATAGAAGAAAGAAATAGAATTTTTTTATTATATTAATAAAGAGGCTTCACAAGTAAGTCTTTTATGGCATAGGAGTTAGAATTTATAAAACATTATGAGGACAAAACGTATTTATTATAAAAAAAAAAACATTTTGGTAGAATGTTGTAGATGCTATAATAGGCGCGGAGTTTCTTACTCTTTCATCCACAAACTATTGAACAGATTAAGGTGAAACTTTACAGGAATTTAGTTTATACATCAGAATAACAATACAAAAAAAATAAAAATTAGTACGTTTAATTTTGTTTTAATAAATGTTTCTTTCAGGTTGTGGCAATATGCAACAACTTGCAACTCTATTGCGTCTTAGTCACTACATTATTAGCGAAATCACATTGTAAGAAGCAATGGGCAAAAGACATTACAAAAGATCATTGCTATCATAAATTTGTACATGCAGGGCGTTTCAAGCTCGGAGCTGGCATATTAAAAATTGCTTTAAAACAGAAAGGGTTAGGTAGTTTATATTATAAATATGTTTGAGTTAAAAATTTTGAAGACCTAGCTCTCTAAATAAGCTGCTGTAAGGTAAGACTATAATGTTGACTCATAGAGATAATGTGTGAGCTTATATTGTAAGAATAAATATTATAAGTCATATACCTGTCTCATTTTCTGAGTTTCTAATAACTAATTGGTATTATTATCACATTAGTCACAGTAGCAAGAAAAGCCATAATAATTAAATGGAATACTTGGATACCTCCAACATTGTCCGCAAAATTATGCTTTAGAATGCCAAGTTACAATACACTTTTATGGTTAACACAGTAATGTTTTGACTTAAATCTATGGCGTATAAAATGTCACATTTAATAATCGTAAATATGATAAATAGTTGTTATGTTGATGTAAATAGTTATGACATTTTTTAGTAAAACTTTAGATGTTTCTTAAATCAATCAAATTAAAACGTTACCGCTTATGCGCGTACTAAGGCGCACAAGTTCTTTTGTTTTGTCTCAGCCCGACGATCGGTCAATGCTTGCGCGCGCCGCTTACTATTTATATGCTTCCAATATTATTACGCTTATTGCTTTTTGCTAACTTTCTTTATAAGTGTATAGTGCTTAGTACATACCATTAAGATCAGTGAAATCGTTGATAAAAGTGCTTACTAAACCGTGATTTAAACGCAGATGGTTGTGAATCATTTTTTTAACTCAGAGATCGTAGCTGCGTAGCGATAAGGAAGGTGTGTGGTCCAAGTTACAAGTGAAAGCGATTTAAATATATTTTTTTTAAATTTTAGTATGAGTGATTGTGAGGAATCTAAGGAAGGAATCGCGTATCAGCGTTCGCATACCAGCATTTTGGCCAAAAGAACCAGTTGTTTGGTTTGCCCAGATAGGGGGTCAATTTCGCACTATCGCGCATAATTACTGATGACACCAAATTTTATTATATCGTATCTCAGCTTGACCATCAGTATGCTAAAGAGATGAAGGATATTATTACCAAACCTCCCGAGACGGCAAGTACTTGAAGCTTAAGACCGAACTCATACATAGACTTTCAGCATCTCAAGAAAAAAAAGTTAAGCAACTTTTATGCACGAGGAACTCGGTGATAGGAAGCCATCCCAGTTTCTTTGTAATTTATCTGATCTTACAGGTCCAGCTGTTCCTGAGATTTTTAAAAAACTACCTATATGGTCTCGCCGATCACCTCATAATATTAAAAATATTGTTGCACATATGGGCCTTTCTCTAAAAAAATTAGGTGATTTAGCTGACAAGGTGCACGAGATTGCTCCAACTTCTGCGCAAGTAGCCAGCACCGCCCTTCGACGTCTCGAGGTAACCAAAGCAATTTGGAGAATCAAATCAGTGCTCTGTTAAGCGGACCTAAACTCAAAGGCTCACATCCAGTTAAGCTGACCCCAGAAAAACTAAAAGCTCTTAAAGAAGAAAAACTTTTGGCAACCACTTGCATTTAACGTGCATAAATTCAATGCAGCACAGAAGTATAGTAATAAAATGCAACGAAAACCAACCTCACTTAATTAATGGACGACCTCAGAAGCATGTGAACGTAAAGTTCATCTTACATATACTTATACGCCGTGTCCCCTATGCAGTCGGAAGAGGGTACGGAGTACAAGTGCACGAAGTTTGCAGGTTCGGCAAGTACACAATATATACAGATGTTTATGATGTATACTGCACTGATTGAAGATGTACTTACCATCCCGTATGTGACTGATATTGCCCACGCCACCATCCATCATTGCTCTTCTCGAGAATAAGTATGCGTGTCCCCTTGGTGAGCGAGAGTTCGTCAGCTTGTTGCGCCTGGTAGTTGTATTTGACGACAGCAGTGCCCAGCGCCTCGGCCTCAGGGCGCCTGGCG
>NJDD01001880.1:61892-80956 GCA_002245505.1 Calephelis nemesis
CAAAGTCTTAGAACCTGAACCTTTTTTAACTTTTTTCTTTATGCTGAAAAACAAAAAATATATACATTAATATGAGTACAACAGTATTCTCTGTCCGTGACTTAACTGAAGAACCAGATAACACCACAACCTTCATGCCATTATTATAAAATTGCATGTGGGTCAGAATTGCGACCACACTTTACACAAAACAAATCCCCATCGAAAAACTACATAGTGTAGAAATAATCCAGATTTTAGGCAATCTATACTTATAAAATAACATGTCCCATCTGACTGATTTATCATCGCCGAGCAAAAACTGTTACAGTTAAAAAGAGTTACAGTCATGAAATTTGGTATATAGAGTTTGTTTTATTGAGTGGACACCCACTAAGGACGAAATTTTGGAAATTACCCCTAAGGGGTAAAATAGGGGTAAAAGTTTATATGGAAACTGTCATTTTTTAAGTCAGAAAAATTAAACTTGAGCTTCTTATTAAAAATAAGTAGTTTCTGGAAATTCTGCACCTAAGGGGGTGAAATAGGGGTTGAAAATTTGTATGAAAGTCTTTAATAATCAGTAAATATATTAACTGCCAAGCGGGCAAAGCCACGGGTAACAGCTAGTTTTAGCTAAAAATGAAATTGATAGATAACATGTTTTGGATCATAGGAAACACTTTTAATATATTGTTCTTGTATAGTATGATTTTTTTTGGTAGTTGTAGAAATAATGATGTTAAACAATATATTTAATATGAACAAATAAATGGATGTTGTGTGGTAGGATGATGTTAATTTTGGTGAATATTAAAATATAAAGTAGCTGAAGTTCAAAATTATCTCACCTTAAGTCACATCAGTGCCTCCCAATTTATTGTAGGTAGGTAAAAGACTAATAATTTTAATTATGAGAATGTAGCCAGAGGATGCCTGCCATAAACAATACTCCCATAATTGACCAATTGTAAAATAATGTGTTTGTGGTTGGTTCCTTCGGATTATTCAATTGCCCTTAGTATTATAAAATACTGTTCTAGCAGCCATACAACAGGCTAGTTTCATTTACTTTTTGAACCATTGAAAGAATATACTGCTAAAATGTGCCTCACATGAACATGTTTTGAATTATCATCCCGATCCTAACATTACCATCCAAATGGGTTGGCCAATTTTTTCTGACTTAAAATATGAAAATTACATCATATGGGAATTGGAAAAAAAACTAACCTTACATTAAAAAAATCAATACAGTTAGGTCAGAGGATTCAGTAGCTCTTTTACTTCTTGTTCTCAGGCCTTACACTCATTACCTTGCCTTTATTCAAATGGTTTCAAAATGTACCAACCGGTAAATTAGTTAATGAAAAATAATAATAAACCTCTGTGGTCTAGCCGTTCAGTTGTTGAACTTGACTGCATGAGGTCCCGTGTTCGAATCCCGGGTCGAGCAACAAAAAGAAAATTGGGATTTTCCAATTTTCTAATAAAAAAAAAATTTTGCTCGGTATTGGAAATGTGCCCGGTTTGCGATAGGCTTGCCACCTATCACATTGTGGGACTATCTTCAGTTAATTGTGGGTGCCCTGTTTGTGCCTCTGCCTACCCCTTCGGGAATATGGGCGTGAAGATGCTAATAAAAAATGAAAACAATACCTATCAAAAAGCGAAGGCTTTTCCTTTTTCACATAATTACTAGGTACATATCCAGACTGACTGCGAGCATTTTGTACTCTCCACCAGTGTTTGGTGTCATCTAAAAGTAAATAGCGCTCATTCTTTCGCAGATCAAGCTCTTGGGCACCCTGGGCTGCATAGTCATATTTTGCTACAACATAGCACACATCATCCTGGAAATATAAAAATATTTTTATTAATGATATATTAATTTATATAATATTATGAATGATATTTATTTTCGTTATATTTAACTGTAATTTTATGTTCTGTATTGTATTGTAATTTCATACGCAAGTTGCGATCTGCGGAAAGCAGTTGAATGCTTTGGTTACATCATATCTTAACTAAGTATATAATATAATATAACTAAGCATCTTGTATTTTGCATAGTATAAATATTGTGATTGCATTTTTGTTCATTTTTAATTATTTTGTAGATCTAGTGTTATCAATTCTGAATCATCTGTATGTAGCATTTGAGCCTGTGCAGATGACGGAGTTTCCTCCGGAGTGCGGCGGCGAAAAATGTTCGCTCCGCGAATAAAATATTTGCCAAGGATTTACCGTGAAATCAACGCACAACTCGTTCCACAACTTTTTCTTTAAATTTCGGTCACGATATATTTTTTGACGTTTTTTTGCTGAGAAAAGTCCGCCGTTTGCGAAATCTCTTAATAAAATCAATCCTCATTCAAAGGACCATGTTACTCATCATAAGTATTCAATTTGGAACAAAACTGCCCCTGACATCATTTCATTTCAATGAATATCTCAGGAGATATCATAGTTTTGAAGAAACTTGCAACAAAATAATAAACCACACGCACATTTGTGATGTAAAGAAACTGTTGGCAGTAAGTTACATTTAAAATTTTACTCTTTATCATGTATTATATATATATATATGTAAATTTGACTGCTTAATTGCCATTCAATACCATAAAAAGGATTGATTATAAAGATCAAACTATTAATTTTGATATTGTCATCCTTATAGATTAAACAAGCAAAAATAAATAAAAGTTTAAAAAACTAAAAAATTTATTAGAAAATAATTAGATCCAAAATAAAATAAAAATTAAAAACATTTAATTGTAAAATAGTGTTGGTTCAATTAAGACATAATTGACGGACACATTCTATCATATTTTGCCGTGTCAATACTTTAATATACATACCTACTTACAAACATATCTTCACACAAAGCCCCTAACAGCGTAGGCAGAGTATTGAGTGCTAATTGAGCAATTTGATTGTGAAATGTCAAACTGAGCGATCTGATTGTGAAATATCAACTTTGATCTCCTGGGGGGTTACCATAAGCTCTTGAAACAGTATTGCCTCAATAATACTAATTGTCATTGGAGAAAGAGAAACTTATGACATACACCATAAAGCCACTTATAAAGTCGGACATTTAGCAAGATGGAAATAAAACTGCTATAAGCATTAATGTTAAGGCCCCTTATACATAAATCCAACCACATTCACATTGTATATTTGCTTTGTCAATCTTTCATCTGTCATTATTTCCTCATGACTGAACCAGGGGAGTGACACTTTCTTTCAATCCCGTTCTTTTAAAGATACAAAATAGTCAGCGAACATTACACTAAAGATGTCATACAGATTTTTCTCACTTCAACTACATTTATCCTACTCTCATACTGTTTTTAACATACTCAGCTCATGTTAAATACATATTATGGTATTTTTATAGTTATCCATCTAGTAATTGCTATCATCTTTCTACCTATCATCATTATTGGAGCCTATGATACATAACTTTGACCAAGAAATACATATTTATGATAAGATTTTATTTGTAAGGGCCTTTCTTAGTAGTAATGAAATGAAATCTAATTTATTCATTTGCTGAATATGTGAGGTAGAAGTACACTTGATAACAACTATTCAAGACACATCAAATAAGCCCAAACACGATAGGATAATGTTAGCAATTTTAGGAGTTCCTATTATCACATTCCTGTTCCATCACTAGATCAACTCCATATCATAATAATTTACAAATTCATGGTAACCAGGGAGTGGATCAACTTTGATTTGCAAGATTGCATTACAAACTCACAAAAAAGAAGCTTGTAATAATGTAACACAATGTGTCATATCTTTTCTGTGACAAATGTCTCACTCTAACATGCTATGTAACATATTGTCTGGTAACAGTAATATTTAACCAGTGCCGGTATAAAACCCTGAAACCATTATTACCTACCATTCAGTCTAGTACCGGTAACATGTCTGGTTCTCAAAAGTACAGGTATATAAAACCTCACAATTGAAGCTATGTCAGCAATATAAAATATTTGTTAATTTATAACTGTTTTTTCTACTAGGTACTACTATAACCTAGTATGTCTAATTACAATTCAAAATGTATTAATGATTTTTTTCACTAAAATTTTAAACTCCTCAAGAGTCAATATCATGTTTATTAAATAATTATTAGAATTAACTCTTAATTTAGATATTACTACAAATAAAGCCAATATATTTTTTTAAAGTTTGAAAAAATCAAGTTTTTAGTCTCTCCTGGAAACTTCATACTGTTAATGTATGCAATAGTTACATACTCTACTATGTAAACCTTGAAGTGTAATAATAAATGCTTAAAAGGAAGTTGGGAAGGTTAATATTAGAAATCCAATTGTTATTGAGTAAATAAGTATTATTAACTGCACTGTCATTGAGGATGAACTTGACATCACACTTAAGCACACTTTTAATATAGTGTTTTTTGGTAAGTCAAAAACTGTGATTTTCAAAAAGCAATATCTCGGGGAGTTTTCAGAATCTGTGATGTGTATGTATGTGATTCTAATAGGCCTGCCCAAAAAATTAAATTTCTTAGGGGCTTGTCTCCTCTTCACATACTTATAATTTTATATTTTAATAAAACTTACAAGTCAAGATATAAATCCTGGGGTAGTAAGTAACTCAAATTAGGTAGCACCGAATTACTTACTACCAACCAGAATTCGTAAACAAACATAAAGAGCGTGCTTTACTACAGAATGTATTAAGTTCTCGATTTGGATTTCTCCCAATTTACTTAAAACTACCAATCTGTTAAAGAGGCTAGCTGCATAATTCAGCAATACAATGTACCTGAGTATTCTTTCCATGCCTTGAATTGGCCATAGCGTTAGGTGCCGGGAGAGGCTTGTTCGCCCACACCGATTCTGCGGCCCGCACCGACCTCGTCTCCAACATGACAATTGGGGACCCTGCCTTCACACTGGTCGCCTCTCACTGATACATTGCGACCCACACTACTGCACTGCACCACTTTGCACCATTACACTTTCTCATACAAAAACTTCGACAGTCTCTACCTTTAGATGAGCTTCTTTTGAGCAATAAAAACAGTAACGAATAGCGATTGTTTGTTACAAGACGTGCGAAAATAGAATCCAAATAGAATCGAAAGCTATCGACTAAGTAAAAATATGCATCATGAACGTGTCGCTGCCATGTTAACGTGGCAATATTATAATTCGACTTTAATAAACATTAGTCTTTGATTCTAATAAGATTGTTTATTAATCACACAGTTGATAAAACATTGTAAATTTTAATAAAATTTTTTGATCGGTCGGTAGGGCAGCGACGAATCAATAGACAAAAGAAAAGACATATTTTTATTGGCCGATTCATAGTGCCATAGATAATATTTATATTTTGTTTTTTTTTGACAGCCTATTTTGTCCGCCTGTGGGATCAGCTAAGATCTTTAGGTCACGCTTCCACATCTTCCGTAGGTATTAATAAATGATTTTTCTTATTTATTTTTATTACTCATAAAAAATGCCATGTCGGGGTCTTGAGAAAAGCGATAGTCCCCTTACTCAAGCTCATTTTGTGAGATTTAGTGGAAACGAGGGAATACACGACACACTTATTTCTTTATGAATATTTTACTTGTGCACTTTGCTGAACAAAATCAAAATAATTGTCACCTAAATTAACTAAATTTACTCATAATTTCTTCTTCTTTCACGATGCGCCAAAAGACCTTTTTATCATCTGGATTATTACCACCCGTGTACCATGTGAAACGTGTATTTATTGGAATTATTACGTTTTGTAATATTGTAAAATAATAATGTACACTAAGATTGTATGTACATCCTAAATTTATGACAAAACCTCTAAGTCCATAGTCTATTGTAATTTTTATAATATTTTAATGTCTAAATCTGAAAGCCATATTTAAAAAGAAGAAGAAGAATATTTAATGTCATATGAGTTCTGATCAGTGTTGCCAATTTACCATATCTTCGTTTAGCATATTAATTTCTTTGTTGTTTATCATAATATTACTTATTATTTAGCATAAATGAACAAAATATCAGTTTTGTTGTAGTATCAGTATCAGTTCCATTCAATTCTGAAAATAAAATCCACCCACATTATTAGTGCACAGTATTAAGTGATTTCATATTTTTTTAACAAAGCAGTCGTATATATTTTCTGCAATTGGAGCAAATCGGGCAGCGTGCCGTCAATAAATCCCTCCATAAGAAGGGGCCATTACTGTAAGCCTATGATGATATATTCAGTACATTAGGGGATTCTGTGCTGTCTATGAACCCCAGTTGCCAACTGAAAATGGAAAAGTGTACATTAAATAGTTGTCAAATGACGTCATTCGTTTTTGCTATCTCTATGTACTTCTGTTGGTCACTGGAGATAGCAAATTAAAAACGCGTCATTTGAGAGCTATTTGATGTACACTTTTCCCTTTTTAGTTGGCAAATGAGATACATAACCAGTACCCTGGGGGGTGATTATGTATCTCAGTTGCCAACTCAAACTGCAAAAGTGTACATCAAATGACGTCATTTGTGTTTTCTATCTCTACTGTATTTCTGTTGGTCACTGGAGACAGCAAATATTAAACACGTCATTTGACATCTCTTTGATATACACTTTTCCATTTTGAGTGGGCAACTAAGTTACACAATGAGCCTCCTGGATGGCTTTCGACGTCCACTACTGATGAAAATATTTAAAAAATCCTTTATTTAATTATGGGAGACCGCAGATTAAAAAATTGAGAGATAGCTGGGATTATTGACATCTATTATGAACGAAATTGAAATGTAGTAGTCAAGGAATTAGGTTTTCAAAAAGTGTTTGGGAGGTGGGTAATGCGACTGCTTTTAGTTGCACAAAAAAGGACGCCATTGACTATTTCAAGTAGTGACTTGGAGCTATTTAAAGCCGATGCGGATGAATTTTTGTATCGTTTTTAAACATGGGTTCAATACTTTACGCCAGAAACAAAACTACAATCGAAACAATGGAGAGCACCAGTTTCACCACCCTTAAAGAGGCTCAGGCAATTTTAGTCGGCAAATAGCTTAATGGCTTCAGTATTCTGGGACTCGAAGGGTGTGATTATTATTGATTATCTTGAAAAGGGTCGGACTATAAACTTATTACTACTGTGTCTTACTACGTCATTTATGAGAAGCCATAGGAATGTTCAGAAGAAAAGTCCTGTTTTATCAAAATAACGTCCTTGTTCATACGTCTGTGCTATCAATGGCTGGAATCCACAACTGTTGCTTTGAACCATTAGTGAATCAGCCTTGATGACGGTGCCAGCGTCCGACTTTTTCCTGTTCCTTATCTTAAAGGTTTTCGACAAGTGACAAAGTCAAAACAGCACAGCATATTTTTACTCTAAGGAAGTTTTTTTCCAACGGTCTATGCTTTGAATGAGAAATAGCAATGGGAATGGGAAAGTTTATCGAACTTGATGGTTAATATAAATGCCGACTATATTAGGACCATATTATTCATACCTTCATATTAATCCTCAAATAAATCATTTCGAAATTTTAAATTATTTATTTAGAACATTTCATTCTAAAGATATAAAAAATTTAAACCCAAGTATCACGATTCTTGCAGACCTGTGTAGTATCTAGGCTATCTAAAGCTGGCTCTTGGTCTTTTGTGTAAGTCTCAACCATGTCAATATATAAAAAAACGTGTAAATTCGTAAGAGGAATAAATTAATATACTTTCTTGATTAACAAAATTTTGGAAACACATTTTTTTATTTCTTTCTACACAAACTGTTAATGGTTCATAACCTTTTAAAGAAAAGAAAGACGTACATCAGCTTAGACAGGATTTGAACCTGCACCATTTCGTCTCTTGCTGATTCAAATGATGTTAAAAAATGTAAAAATCATCTATGTCTAAGTAAAATTCTGTGTGGGATGACGTTTTTTTCTTCGTTTGAAAAATTATGATTTTTTCCCCTTATCATCTTTGAACAAAAGTTAAAATTCACAAAGCTGCTACTTATAGCTGTTAAGTGGTGCAAAATTTGCCGGTTCTGCTGGAAAAATTTATTTTAAATAAGAAACATTTGATTTTTGTTTCAATTAATCATAATAAATATAATTATGTATATTAATCATAATAAAAATAGTTTTTAAAATTACGGCACTACTTTGCACAATTGCCAAAAACATTGTTTCTGATCAACATAGGCTACATATGGGCTACATTACTACCAGAAAAAATGAGAAGTACATATATGTCCATCCATGCGAAGCCGGGACGGGCTGCTGGTTAAAATATAATATAGTCTACGTCTTATAGGCCCCATAGTGTAGGTAGTACATTAGAATATGATCGGCACACATTATTTTGTTTCATAAGTAGTTATTTTATTTTATTGCATCATCGTCGATTGGAACATATATTTTGTTAACTTAAATAATATTGTGAAGTTAAATGCGGAGTTGTTTGACGTTGAATACTATTGGCATAATTATTTTTAGCTTAAAAAATATGTTAGTCACTACCATAGTTTTGGCAAACTCTTTAAGCAGCAAGCACTGGTGTGAGCACTGGTTTAGCATAGAGGTGAGCATTATATAACTTCACAGTGAATAAGTCACTGTGATCCGCTGATGAAAGTGACTGCTGTGATCTGTCAACAAGGAACTACGTTCCACAGTATTTTAACCACGCTATGTAATGTAAATAATAAAAAATTCAACTTTATAGGAGACAATGCTATATTTCCACGCGACGTAAGCTGTCATTGTTAACCAAAAAGTACAAATAAAAAAACCACAGAGTTCATCTAAATGTCAAGATTTGTTAAATTTTTATTGACACAAAAGTCAAAATGAAAATTGTTAAATTTTCAAATTATTTAAAACATTGCCTTGATTTAATTCGCCTCTTTAAATCTACGAAAGTATAATTTTCTCGTTTTGTTAAGTGTTTTATTACCCGCCACATAAAAATTGTGCTTTATAACCTTGTGCAATAGTTTGGTAAAAACCGGAAAATTTGTTCTGGGCATCAGACTTCCTCGTTAAACCACAAGAAACAGGTAATTACATTTAAAAACTACTACTGTAGATAGTATAATTAAAGCATGTACACAAGTAAACATGGGCAGTAACAAAAATCGATTTCTTATTTCTACATACCCTGCCCGTTCACTATCGCTTCAATAAAATTGTTGATACTTAAATGATGAGTTAGTATGTAGGTATAAGTTTTGTTTTATTTGTTGTGCATAGTTCGTATTTGAGACTTGCACTTGTGCTCTGTCGCCTCTGTGGTCTAGTGGTCTGGGGTAAGATTCGACCAGGTATATCATTATGTGTATATGAGTTCAATTTCAAACATAAAAGCAACGTTGGCCGGGGGCTGAACATGTGCCCGTTTGGCGATAGACTTGTCAACTGTTACATTGTGGGACTTAGATTTTCAGTTAGTCGTGACACGAGAGATCCCACAGACGCGATACCGACCGCAAGCAAAAACTACCTACGCTCTTTTGTTGTAGAGTCCCAGGTTTGGAATGCGTTAGGTAATACTACCGTTATAACTGGTTCAACGAAAATGTAGTCGGTGGTAAGAAATGTCTTCAGAATTACAAGGTGCTTTATTTTACAAATTTATTTTTAGTTATATTTTTACAAGTGATTTGTACACACAAAAACTTTAATGTTTGACGCAATGCTCGATGGTGAAACTCAACGAAATATACTAAGTTTTCCAATGTCTCAATTCTGACTTTCTCAAAGAGCGTTCGTTAATTCAATATTATTTTCAGGTCATGGAAAACTCGGGAGTGCAGAGCAACTCGGTAGCAGCAGCATTGTCCTAGACAAGATGTTACATTTACAATTATGTATTACATTATCAAAATGTCTTTGACAGAAAATAAATAAAATTTGAATGAAATCATTGATTTTTTTATTATAAAAATCACATTGAAATTATTAATAACCTGGAATAGCCTGCCTGCTTTTTTCTTTTTAAAACTTGGCTGTATAGATAACTTCTCAGCTTCTTCAGCTTATTTCCAATTAAAAAAAGAAATACAAACGTTAGATGTTGTGTTCAATTCTAGCATACGGTTTAACGCCAATGTTCCCTAGATGGCGGTCTGAACGTGTAGTTCTCTTACTAGTATGTGCTATTAGCTGTTCGCCGTACATCGCGTTGTGTCATTAAGCCTTCACGGAAAATTAAAAGGGCTATAGTTTGTTTATTATGAGTCTGATTTTCACGATGCGCGCGCACACCGTCACGAAAAACCGACATGATGAATTTAGGTATTAATAACATTTTAGTTTTTCAAAAAAAAGTTCAACAAAGTAAAAGTAAGGACATCTACGTATGTTTGCGTGAGAACTGACAACTGTATTCACAATATTTCTTTATTTCTATGGTTAGTGTCATTTTGTCTACAAATGTAAAGTAAGGCAAAAGATAAAATTTTTAAAAAGATTTTTATCTTATTACGCCGAAGAAGTATAACTTCTAACGCGTGTACATAAGTACACACACAATTTTTTTTAAGTCATACTTGTACCAGTAAATCTGGTCGTAATATTTCGAAATTGGAAATTTAATATTACTGAGCTGGGGGGGCTATTTTTATCGAAAAAAAGTGCATCACTAACGTTTGTCGTAAATAATTATCGACTTGTCCCAAGACACTATTTAATGTCAATTATGACAGTTGTCAGTGGGGCCAACATTGTACAATTTATGGTTACGCTACAATATTGTGTGGTTGGTGTCATTTGCTGTTTATTTCAGACGAAACGAAATATAGGTATTGCCGTCTTTTAGAACGTAGTGATTATATACTCTTTGCTTGTCACTTGTCAGTTTCAATTGTCACCTTCACAGATTATACCCCTGTCACCACTTGTGTTTGCATGCTACGTTTCGTAGTTATTAAATTTAATTATTTTTATTTCTATAAAATTGTGTTAATACTATAATTCAAGCCGA
Source organism: Calephelis nemesis (assembly GCA_002245505.1). Taxonomy (NCBI): domain Eukaryota; kingdom Metazoa; phylum Arthropoda; class Insecta; order Lepidoptera; family Riodinidae; genus Calephelis; species Calephelis nemesis. Next base: position 72,870 of record NJDD01001880.1, read on the forward strand.
ATGTGTGACATTTGAATAATATGTCAGATTCGGAGGGTAGTAATTACTCCGGTAGTGGTTCAGGCAGTGTTGTATCGAATAGGTCACGGAGGAGCGCCGTGTCTAATCATTCTGCAAGATCAAGATCTCGTTCTGTCTCCAGATCCCGGTCACGGTCCCAGTCTGGAAGTCGGAGTCCATCTCGCAGTCCTTCGCGGTCGAGATCAAAGTCTCGATCTCGGTCTCGATCTCGATCAAGGTGATTCTTGATTGCTATATTGATATTCTTGTGATTTTGTGATTGAAATTCAGTCATGGTTTATAATCGACAGGAGTCGCTCAGCCGGTTCTAATCGCAGTAGAAACAGAGATGATGAAGCCAAAGAAGCTTCTGGGGATGAAGAAGTGGAGGTAAGAGCTTAAAAAATAGTACTGAGTACTGAGTATACAATTCAATACAACACAAAATTATATTAAATATGTAATTGATCCCATTGGGATATTTAAGCACAGAATTATGTGAGTGTCAACGCTCGTTCAACCTCTTATTGATCTAGGGTTCTATTCATACTGTTCTCTGCATTCTTCTTTCTACATTGTCTCTGTGCTTTCCATCCCTGCTTAAAGCACTAACAATATATACAATTACATTTAGTTTTTCCAGCATTACATTGTAGACTAATATGTATATGATACTGAAACCCTTAAATGTTCATTCTGGCTATTTCTCTGTCAACTGCTGTTACTTTGGTTTTCTTCATTACCTACTTTCCTTACAATTCTTCTTTTAATTTTTTATGTTCTATACTTTTTTTTGTCATATTAAATCTACTTTTTAGGAAAAAATCATGACCTAGTATATACCTATTATTACTTTTTAACTACATGTATGTTTGGTTTGATAATGTTAACATTAAGTAAGTTTTCTTAAGGTGGGCTTTGTTGATGTTTTTAATGTATTCAAATTGTGTAAGTTGCATCATATTTTTGTGTACGTTTCTCAAATATTATTATTTTGTTTTAAATGTTTAGGTACCAATAAAATCTATAGTGTATCTCCATAAAATATATTTTGATTTCTATTTTTTTGATTAAAGATGGAAAACGTCTGTTTATTGTTTATTTATTTGCCTTTAGTAGTGTACATCTGATTTGTTTGTAGTGACTTTACAATACACTCACAGAATTATATTGTATGGCAAAAACTGTAAAAGAAACTTTGAATTTGGACATGTATCTAAACTACCACAAAAATGTTTGGTTACGGTGCCAATTACACAATGTATCCAGTGTGACATTTAAAGTACCAACCAAATTTTGAGAAACGATTTGGAATCTGTTACACTTTGAATCTATGTAGTAATTAAAAATTAAAAAAAAAACAATTTGTAATGTTTATTCGCCGCAAAATACAAGATGCATGATTATGATATAAACAAACTACAAAGTATAAAACTAGTTCCCACCAAATTCCCACCAGTCCCATTCCCTGGCTGGTGATGTCATAACTCGTTTTAGATCAGACATGGGGTGACAACAAGTGAAGCATTTTTGCTGACTGTTTTAAATGAATACTTATGAAAGTAAATATTACAATTTGACAATAACATTATATAACTTATTTATAATATGCATAATATGATTCAAAATGCATTACTGTTTAATTCTTTATGCCCTTATATTAAAATTTGCCCAGTCTTTTCAAAGTAACCCTGTATACATTAGCCCTGTTATTTAGAAACACCATAATATATTTTGTTTGTTTAAATTATGTTTAAAACACTTATCCCCTCAACTGGAGGGAACTGAAATGTATTAAAAAATTAGATAGTTTTTCTCTCAGTGTTATATATTAATAATTTATTTTTTATTGTTTCTAAGGGATTATAATACTTACAAAACATGTGTCATTATTAAAACTAAGAGACTTGTACTAGTGTTTATTATGTTTCATTAGAAATTTTACGAAATTTTGTATTTTATCAGTACTATGTTATCCTCATCAGAACTCTGGCAGTAAAATTGAGAAAATTCTAAATATTTCACAATCTACTTAAAAAAAGTGACTGACCCAATTATGAACAATATATTCATTAGATTAGCTAATCATTATACACCCGAATTTGTAGTAATTCGATTTAATAACTATAGTAAACAAAATATCTTCAACGGTTACCCAACATTTGTAGTGATTCTACCTTTAGAATAAATTTTATAAGTACCAACCTAATAACACATTTACTGGCAAACTTTTGTTTTTTGGCTGTTAACTGTTATTTAGCTTACAATAAGTTAACATAGCCCTGAACATAGCAGAAGATGCTTAAAAATATATTCAGTGAAACAGTGCAAGTGTATATATAAAAATTATATAATGCATGTTGTGGTGCAAAATCCAAGAATTTTCTTGCCGCAAATCTTGACTTTTGCATCAAATTTGCTTTCTTAATCGCCGCATAACTCTCAAATAACGTTCTTATTTTACTGTTTCCTTCTGAAAATATAATTCCGAGTTCATTGCATGTCATATTCGTAAACCCACGTCTCGTCGCCAGTGATAACACGTGTCATGAAATTTGGGTCTAGCTTGTTCTCAGCGATTCTAATGCGATTGAAGTTTTGGAGAAAATTTAAGTCTTTGAGGACTAGTGAAACATCAGTATGTTTCATACCCAAATGATTAGTTAAAATGATATGGATTAATTCGTGAGATACAGAAAATATGGTGGCTATCTCTCTCAAAATTTAATGAGGATTTTCAGTCTCTGTTTCTTATACTTTTGCGAAGTTAACTTCAGTTGCGGACGCTAGGATAGAATAGATTTTTTTTTATTTACATACACCTACAGGGGGCAATTGTGACAAGTCTATATAATACTAAAAACTACCACTAAATGGGAACGTGGCCACACAAGAAACTCAGTTGACTAGCCTTTGTTTACAAATACAAATACAATTTTTTGATACAAATTAATTAGTAATATGTTATACCTTTCTTCATCCATTTCCATTCTGTCATCATCCGTTGTTGGCCTACCAGAGTGAGGCAAATCTTCCATCACATCTCGACCGCCTTAGTACACTTTAATCCACTCAGAAGCATGAATTTTTGATAAAGTCAATTCACTGTAAGCCTCCTGTAACATTTTCAAAGTTTGAGACAAAGTCTTTTGTTCAATCATTTTATCCATTATGAAATTGGCAATACACACTAAATATGATATATCTAACGACAAACAGCACTGTATTTAATATAAATAACAGATGCAACTCAAACTCGTCAAAAATACAAGATGGAAAACATTTGCGCCAATCTAACAACAAAAAAAATTTAATTCAAAACCCCAAAAAAATAATAAATTCTCGATACTTTTTTGACTAAATGTATGTTAAGATATTTATTGTTTATCACGTCAGTTTCAATTTAGCTACTTTCAGTTTTTCATTTTATTTGCTCATATCTTCACGGCTTAAATTCGTTCTAACGTAATCCTTACGCGTCACTGAGAAAATCAGGTGCCAAATATCTTGATCATTGCAGATTTCCACATTCATTACGCTTTCCATACAAACACGCTGGTTTAGGAAACACTTAAGTCTTGACACCAATTTATTACAATATACTTGATTTGATTGTGGATTGACAACCTAGGTCTCAGCGGGTATCTAAATCCATCCAAAACCGCCTTGTATATCTGCTTTGTCAATCTTTGATTTGTCGGTTTTTTTAACATAACCAATATAATGGAACATGCCCTTTCTCATTTTAACACAAAACCCTTTTTTTTAATCCAACTCTTTCTCTGATCTTACTGTTACAAATACAGTCCGCGAGTGTTACACTACAGATTTTCTGTAGCCCTCTCATTTCAACCTCATTCATCCTGCTCTAATTTCTGACATAGGTCCTTAATTACCGCTTGTGACTACTATGTTGAGGTACGCACAGAATTAATAGAAGTAAGTCTAGCACCCTGTCTCAAAATCTTACTTTGAGCTTTTATAGCTTATCAAGAGCTCCATTCACACTGCACATACTTTTCTTTCTATATCCACTGTTTACCTTTCCTCCCTGCTACCATCACTACCAAAATATACTACTTCTTTTACTTGATCCAGCACTACATCAATAACTAAAACTTGAGTACCTTCATTGTGACTATGTCTCTTTGAAATACCATTACATTGTTTTTTTTTCACTTTTGTTTGTAGCCTGCATTGGTATACTCGGACAATTACCAATTGGATTGATTGCTTGGCGTTGAGTAGAAATGTTGGGTCACTCAGTGTTTTCTACCGAATCTACCGTGGGAAATGCTCTGTGAAGTTGTTTGATTTGATTCCAGCCGCTGATTTCCACCTTTAGAGTTTAAAGTATCATGCCCATCATCTTGATGCGTGGCGATCGACAATTTTGCGATTCTGAAGACATTTCTTACCATTGTGGAATCAGTTTCCGAGGGCAGTATTACTAAACGATTATGACTTAGGAAACTTCAACAAAAGAGCGTACTCCTTGTGTTGTGAATGTCCGTGGGTGGCGGTGATTACGTGACCCACTTGCTCGTTTGCCTCTTCTGGTATAAAAAAATACTTTTTCTTAAAATCTTCTATGTTATCTATAATTATTTATTTGCATACAATAGGGTAACAATTGAGGTTTCATAATTTAAATACAGATCTATATCTATTGGGCTACAATCTAGCATGCAGTTATGATTTATGTAATTGGTTAGTTTCTATGAGGTATAAATTTGAATAAGAATTAATGTATTATTCTTAACAGGTGTAACTTAATTAAAATCTGACATAAAATATAATTACTATATTTTCTTTTAAATTTAGATGCGAAGAAAACTAAAGTAACACCAACCAAATAAACCACAAACCAAAACGAAGTACTTTACACTTTGGTTTTAGTCACATTCAAATGTAAAACTCTTACTTTACAATGCTGTGCCATAACTGTGAACAGTGTTTGTTTGCAGCTCAGATGGTGTGGAGTCTAAAAGCGCCGCATCTTTTGCATGAAGCAGGCAGTTCACCATTTGGTCACATACACATTCCTACATTCATTGATCTTAACCTTTGGAGCCATTGGTCCAAACACAAGGGTGTTGACAACATTAAAGGTTACAATAAAAATAAAAAACAATGTGTTTTTCCCAGGATGAACAAGAACCAGAAGGGGAAGATTTAGTAGATTCGGAAGAATATGATGAGGATGAGGACGAAGAAAGAAGAAGGAAGAAAAGGAAGAAAAAGGATAGTCGATATGGAGGCTTTATTATTGACGAGGCAGAGGTGAGTAAAGCAATATTTTTTAAAGTTTTTACATGAAAATGTAATCTTATTATTTTTTATTAAGTTACTTTTCTTATTTTTGCTGTTTAGGTTGATGATGAGGTTGACGAAGATGATGAATGGGAAGAAGGTGCCCAAGAAATGGGTATTGTTGGTAATGAAGTCGATGAAATTGGACCTACAGCCAGAGAAATTGAAGGTCGTCGGCGAGGTACTAATTTGTGGGACTCTCAAAAGGCAGAAGATATTGAAGAGTACCTTCGCAACAAATATTCAGATGAATCTGTTGCACTTCGGCACTTTGGAGAGGGTGGTGAAGAAATGTCTGATGAAATCACCCAACAGACTCTTTTACCAGGAATCAAAGACCCAAATTTATGGATGGTAAAATGTAAAATTGGCGAGGAAAAGGCAACAGTGCTGCTTCTAATGAGGAAATTCATCACTTACCAATTTTCAGAGGAACCTTTCCAAATCAAGTCAGTAGTTGCACCAGAAGGTGTTAAAGGATATATTTATATCGAAGCTTACAAACAGACCCACGTTAAATCAATTATCGACAATGTTGGTAATCTCCGTATGGGCGCAAGAAAACAAGATATGGTTCCTATAAAAGAAATGACTGATGTTTTAAGAGTAGTAAAGGAACAGTCGGGCTTAAAACCTAAACAATGGGTGAGGTTAAAGAGAGGATTATATAAGGATGATATTGCTCAAGTTGATTATGTGGACCTAGCCCAAAATCAGGTACATCTGAAATTACTTCCCAGAATAGATTACACTAGACTTCGAGGTGCTCTAAGAACAATGCAAAGTGAAAATGAGGCAGCGAAACGAAAAAAAAAGAGACGACCAGCCGCTAAACCATTTGATCCCGAAGCTATACGTGCCATCGGTGGTGAAGTCACCTCCGATGGTGACTTTTTGATATTTGAAGGAAACAGATATTCACGCAAAGGTTTCCTATACAAAAATTTTACAATGTCTGCAATTCTGGCTGAAGGAGTTAAACCTACATTGTCTGAACTCGAGAGATTTGAAGAGCAACCAGAAGGTATTGACATTGAACTTGCAGCTCCAGCTAAAGATGATCCCACAAGCCTTCATTCATTTTCTATGGGTGACAATGTAGAAGTTTGCACCGGTGATTTAGCTAATTTGCAAGCTAGAATTATTGCTATTGATGGTTCTATGATAACAGTGATGCCAAAGCACGATGCTCTAAAAGACCCTCTCGTTTTTAAGCCAAATGAACTGCGAAAATATTTCAAACAAGGTGATCATGTGAAGGTGTTGGCGGGGAGGTATGAAGGGGACACGGGTCTTATAGTCAGAGTCGAACCACACAGAGTCGTACTTGTATCGGATCTCACTATGCACGAGTTAGAAGTGCTACCGAGAGATCTTCAACTGTGTTCTGATATGGCGACAGGTGTAGATTCTTTGGGTCAATTCCAATGGGGAGACATGGTGCAGTTGGATCCACAAACCGTAGGAGTGATAGTTCGTCTCGAAAAAGAGAACTTCCACGTTTTGGGCATGCAAGGCAAAGTCATCGAGTGCAAACCTCAGGCCTTGCAGAAACGAAGGGAAAATCGGTTCACTAAAGCTCTCGATTCAGAGGGCAGTACCATACAGAAAAAAGATATGGTAAAAGTGATCGACGGTCCGCACGCAGGCAGGGACGGTGAAATAAAGCACTTGTACAGGAACTTCGCGTTTCTGCAGTCTCGGATGTATTTGGACAACGGCGGTATATTCGTGTGCAAGACTCGTCACCTGCAGCTGGCGGGCGGGGCGAAGGCCTCGAACGCGGCCGCGGGCATCGCACTTGGGTTCATGTCGCCGCGGATACAGTCGCCCGCACACGGCATGCGCGGCCGGGGGGGCATGCGGGGCAGGGGAGGGCGTGGGGGGGCTCAGCGGGACCGGGACCTCGTCGGACAGACCATCAAGGTATTCACGGATTCTAATGTAGCAATAAATATCATTTTGTGCTTTTACTGGCACACAGTCGATAATGAGAGATAATCGTGGCCTCTACACACCATAGAAGTTGTAGGCGGGTCGCCGTCTTTTGGTCGAATTGTTAGGTCAATAATTTTGCAAGTTTGCCGGCTACACCTTCAGGACGGGAACATGACATTGCAATTATGGCGGCAGGAATAGGTAAGACGGTGGTGGATTTCTACCCGAACCAGGGGGGTTAGAATGTACCACCGTCGTCTTGAAACGAACGTTCGTTTCGGGTCGCTTATGAATGTCAAACTCAAAAAGCGTAGAACGTTCGTGCCAAACAAAACGTGACGTCGACGATAGACGATAGACGTTAGACGTCTGACAATTGACAAATAACAAATTTGATATTGACGTGTTTTAAGTCGTGTCGTCATAGACAAAATTTTGTTTTTTCATACAAATTCGGTCATTACCCTTCGTTTACACGATATCGCTTCAAGTTATGATTGTTCTAGCTTTATAAAAAATAATAACGTTTTGAAACGAAACGCATCGTCCAAGCGAAACGACACGATCGCGCCGAGACGAAAGTGCACATTCTAACCCCCCAGTTTTAGCACGCCAATCGACCACCAGCGATCTCGCCGGTAAAGGCCCATTTAACCTTCGCTAGCTTCTTCCGACTTGAGAATTAGTCTCTCGAATACGTCCGTAACGACATAACGAACTCTCGGGCGCAGATCACCGTGGGCCCGTACAAAGGCAACGTGGGCATAGTGAAGACGGCGAACGGCAGCACGGCCCGCGTGGAGCTGCACACGATGTGCCAGACCATCTCGGTGGAC
>NJDD01001880.1:112557-143158 GCA_002245505.1 Calephelis nemesis
TTGGAATGTAAGTTAGTAGAATAGCACAATTGGCCTGAGATCTTGGCAGTGGCACATACATATGGTGACTGTAGACCACGGCGTTTGTATCTTTCCATCTGAAGAGCCGTCCGCTTGTTCGAACACAAAAATAATGTTAAAAACTATTTACCAAATTAACCAAATATTAACCAAATTTCATCAAAATATCACATTTTAATTGAAGTAAAATAGGAGTGGATATTTACTTCTAAAGGTTTATTTTGCTCAATTAATTTTCTTATATTGATTTAACCTTAGCCAACATCTCGTCAAAAAATAAATAAACGCTAATTAAAATTGGCAAAGTTACTACAAAAGACAAAACATGCAATCAGGAAGAGTACAGATACCTACTTAGAAAAAGGGCTACTGGTATTTTTGTAAACCGGCAGTATAGGTCTTGGTGCGTAAGTACCGTGACAGACGTGTTAGTACCGGCACCATTCTTGGTACTGGAACTATTCGATTCAACCGCGAGGCTCGGGTTCGATTCCTGACGGGGGCAGGCATTTGTGTGATGAACATTTAGATGTCTGCATTTCCGGATCTGGGTGTTTATAAAATTTAGTCTGGTATCTATTTAAGTATTTCTATGTACAGGTACCCCATAACACAAGAATATAATTTGCTTACTATTTATTATTTATAACTGTTTTTTCTGCATTCAAAAATACATTCGTTTCTTTTATTTAACCTTGACTAGGTACGGGCAGCTATCAGTAGTACGGGGACTTACCAGCTATCGGTATAATAAATACAGGTACACAGTTTGGAAGCGGTATCTAGGTATCGAAACGGCGCAGTTAAGTACCGATACAGAACGTGTAATTTTGGTACCGGTCCTAAGCCGCGCTTCGAACTACTTGTGTAACCCTACTGCGTGCAATAAATGCAGTTTTATTTGAAGTGTTGTAACATCAGTAACCAGATGCGCAGCGCAGTGAAAGTGACGAGGGCCGGTAACAAGAAACATGTTTGTCAGTCATAGCAAATAAAAGTCTTTTAGCAATAGCACTGTTACAAATTAGACCAAGAGACAATTTTTATTTTTAATGTGAATGTGACAGCGAGTAAGCAAACAGCTCGCCTGATGAGATTTTATCAGAGTTGCAGTTAGGGTTGCCAACCGCCATGCCTTAAGCGGATGCTTGGTTTTCAAGACCCTTTAGTCTTTACGAGACGTTCGGCTTTATATAATTAAATTATAAACATTTTACTGAAATTTTCTAAATAACGAAATTTTATAAAGCGAATATTCCATTTTTTCATAAAGGATCTCTACAAAACCTTCCATCCCTCTCACTTTGCTGCAATATACGCATAACTATGACGCTTGCTCCATTAAGAAATTTTGACTGTGAAGTCACATAACGCAAGCCCGGGATGCTTGTTTAGAAAAGGCTATCTGCCTTCATGCTATACAGCTTGTAAGAGGCGAGCAATGGTTAGACAGGCCATTACCAACACCACTTCCGGTGGTGGAATGTTGTGCAGCAATTTCTCCGGGTAAGTATCCTTACTATCCATCTTTCATAATTCTGCCGCCACAATGCTAGTGTCGTGTTTCTATCTAGAGGGTAGACGTTAAACTTGCACAATTAGTCCAACAGCCCGGCCGCTGAGCAGCGACGCTCTTATCACAGTGTCAGTGGTCTAAGTCGCCGTTGTTTAAAATCCTGTTCAAGAATTTGAAAGCCTTCCGTTTTCACCAATTGCACATTTCATATTTTTCCTGATAAAAGTATTTTTATATATAACATTAAGTATTTTTATATATAACATTGAGTTTGTTGATAACACAAATACGATTTTTGATGATTAAGCAAATAATTTGACGGCTTTTGCGACGGTTCCGTGTCGACAACCCTGGCTTATAGACACCATATATTTTGCGAGTGTGACGTTATAATAGGAACAGGGTCTTAGGTCAAGGGTGCAAGTCTACCTAACCCACCTGTTCGAAACATGACAATAGCGAGCATTGACTCTATGGCAGCAGGAATGGTCAGAACGACGGTGCAAATCTGGGCGAGTCGCTGTACAGCGCTCTACCACCTAGTTACGAGCGACTGTAGCGGAGGCAATAATCCAATTACCTACATTACTGGATTACCTCCAGTCACATCTTGACTCTGAAAACTAAAATTGATGATACTGGAAACTTTTGAAAACACTGGAAAAACATCGGTTCAGGAGAATTCCTTTGAACAAAGACCAAAACAGAAATGTACCTATGAACGAGCCCTGACTGAATCAAAAACATTAGACGGTTAGGTATTAAGGGGCCATATAGACTAAAATACGTCAGCAGTTTACTGTTTTTTTCATACAAAGCAATCATGGATCTTGCTGACAACAATACACAAGATTAACATGAATATGCTTTACTAGACTAGTGTTTCCAAAACACGATTCGTGTCACTTTGCTCGATGGAAAAAAATCAAAAAGTTAACCCTTTTTTGAAGGCTTTTGCTTTCTGTATACTTCAATTGTGAAAATATCGACACCAGATTTAACATAAACATAGATAAGTACTATACCTAAAAGATAAGTGTTTCAGTTTTTATACTTTTTTTCAAATTACTTTTATAGTGTCAAAAATAGTGATTTGTCGCTTAAGACGTTTACTTTAGAGCGCCATTGTTCATAGTAATCATGGAACGGGGGAGCGCGATGATTGGCTCTTCTGGCTGACTGAGTATGGGGCCTTAAGTAACTGAATTTATTCAAACATTAACAATAGGATGGACGGATAGCTGTGGTCTAGCGGTTTAGTTGTTGGACTTGACTGCATGAGGTCCCGGGACTGGATTCGGACCCGGGACTGGATATGTGCCCGGTTGGCGATAGGCTTGCCACCTATTACATTGTGTCTTAGTGTCTTCGGCTAGTCATGGGTGCCCTGGTTGTGCCTCTGCCTACCAATTCGGGGATATGGGCGTAAAGATACTTACACCTTTCAACCGTCACGCAGTAGGCATTCGACCGACCTATTTATTTGACAAACTTACGATTAAGAATGATGTATCGGTTTCGGAACAAAACCATGGATTATTAGATTAATTAGTCATCGATAAAAATTAATGAGTGATAAGGATTTCATTGTAAATAACTTATCTGTGATAATTTAAGTTTGCATTTTTGACGCTTAATGTTTTATTTTAGTAGATATCCATACTCATATAATAAACGAGAAAGTCTTTCTGTCTGACTGTTACGCTTTTTTCGAGAAACTGCTGAACCGATTTTGACGAAGCTACTCCCTAGCACTTCTTCAGTACTATTTTAGAAATTTCCTTAGTCGAAATGGACGAACTATTTGGATTTGTTTTTTTGATGATACAGGAAGGCAAATGAGCAATATGTTTTACTGATTGAAAAATTCCGCAACCTAATCCAAAGATGTAAGCAAATTTCACGTATAACCCCACCTGACTAAAACACGACAACGATGAGTACTGAAATTATTGACCAATTCGTGAGAACTGATACAAATCTTTAACCTCCTTCTTAAATTTCAGGCAGGTTATAGAACAATGTAAGCGCAGTAAAACTGCAAAAAAACTGAATCAATTTTTGTAACAAGCTGTGATTTTATAATTCTTTTTTCGGAAGGTAAGGTTATGATTCCGGGTTTGCTTTATATAAATTTTATTTTGATTTGACGACTGGTTAACTTTTTTTTTTTGTACATTATTAAATAAAACTAAATAAACAATATAATAAACAAACAATATAATAACTAAATAAACAATTAAATAAAACTTTGGAACTTTGCAGAACTTTGGAATCACGGACCATTATCGAAAGAAATAATAAACAAAGTCTGATAGTTATTGGTCGAGCAATCGCGTAACGTACAAAAAGCAGAAATAACATACAGTCGAATAGATGACCTCCACATTTTTGGAATCGGTTAAAAAGCTAACAGATATTTAACAACACACCGCGACCAAGTTTGTACTTAATATTCGTAAGAGCGTATGAAGTCCTGAGGGTCCACAAACTTGTTTAATACTATGTACTTCTCCTCTGTTGTCTAGCGGTTCAGTTGTTGGACTTGACTGCATGAAGTCCCGGATTCGAATCCCAGGTCGGGCAACAAAAAGAAAATTGGGTTTTTCCAATTTTCTAATTAAAATAAATGTTGCTGGGGATTGGAAATGTTTCCGGTTGGTGATCGGCTACCTCCTATCACACTGTGGGACTTAGTGTCTTCGGCTAGTCGTGGGTGCCCTGGTTGTGCTTCTGCCTACCCCTTCGGGGATATGGGCGTGAAGATGCCTTTTCACTTCAATAAATTCTTTTTGGCTAAACTTGAAATACCAATGCGGCTTTCCAACGTGTGCTTAAGGTGTTCTGTGTATTTTGGCCATGATGAGAGGTAGAGATACGCTAACTTGGGAAATTGCTGCTGAAGGATTAAGTAAACGGAAAAAGACCCCGAGGTAGAAGAAACCTATGGCGATGGTCAGATTAAATCAGCTCTACACTGAAGATCTGCGACGCCATCCACATCGCAGAAGTTAGAACAAGATGGCGGAAGATAGTCCAGGAGAAAGATTTCACAAGATCACGATCAACGACGAACGACAATAGAAGGGGAACTCTAATAAAGAAGAAAGATTTGATTTTTTGTCTTAATTGAATAGGCTTCGAAACTTCTGGACCGTTTTAAAACATTCTTTTACCATTAGAATCCTACATTTTTCCTAACCAACATAAGGCGTTTTTTAACTTAAAACCATAATTTTAACTTAAAACCTTAAAAACATAATTTCACTCGAGCAAAGCCACGAACAGTCGCTAGAAAGAAATATGACTTACAAGTATGATTAGATTAGGTCATTATAACTCCGATATACATTTAACGGATACGATTACTTTTTAATTAGTAGATGTCTCATGAATACTTTTAAACTACATTTTTTATATTTATTTTCAGACATTATTTGCTGGTGATAATAAGACGCTTCCTATAGACTAGTATTAGACTTTTGCGTGAATCTCCCGGCTCCTGTAACTGTCACACCGGAACACGATAATGGTAAGGACTTACGTGACACACACGCCACGTCATGTCATGAATCGCGAGTGAATTTTCGTAACGCGTACTGTTCCATTTCCTAGACTGTATCCTTTCCTGCTTACTCAACACCAAACCTGCTGACCCTACATTTCTATCCACTAGCTCCGAGTCACACATCATTCTCCCAGTCAGTCGCCTTCCATTCTTCCTGTCGCGCCCTAGTCTCTCATCAAAACTCATTTTATGTAAAAGTACTGTTATTTTTTTTATGTTATAGGAAGGCAAACAAGCAGACGGGTTTCCTGATGGTAAGAAATACGCCGTCTAGAGACACCAAAGATGGTAATGGTGCGTTGCCAACCTGAGGTCAGGATGTTATGCTTCCAGCAAAAGGCTATATTATAAGGCTACCTTACCCTCTGAACCGGAACACGTCATGACGTTATGGCGGTGGTGGCAATCCGGGCGAGTCGCTGCGAAACTCTACCACCTAGATAAACTCTTTTCTTCAAATGTTTATAATTTTGATTATCTTTAAAAAGATATTTAAAAGTAAAGTATTAACAGTACGACACAACATAGTTGATAACAATAAAGCCTTAAACGGCTTTTGTTCAATAAAATATTATTATGGCCATGTATATTGTAGCCACATCACATTCATGAGCAGCTTACATTGTAAATAAACAACCATTGACAGTAAATATGTCTGTTTGTATTACATAATTCTTACACATACATGTACATATATCTTCACGTCAAGTCTCTCACGGGATAGCAAAGAGTATCGATACAAAATATTTTTTAATACAGGATATTGTTGATCTTTCATGAAATAAATAAATATACATATCCCTGGACAGTTTATTGGAATTGAATCTAACCCCAAAATAAACAAATTATATGCTTGTGTTATGGGTGTTAGTCAACGATACTAATACATAAAAATACCAGAATATATTTAACAAACACTCAGGCCCGGAAATGCAGATATCTAAACATTTATCACATAAATATCTGCCCCAGTCGGGAATCGAACCCGAGCCTCTCGATTGGTCGATGTAGTTAGGTGTGTAAGCTAGCCCACTCGACCAACGAGGCGGACAAAAATTGAATGCACGACCCATACAGACTTCCTTCACATTCAATACTATTTTCATACAAACGCACCGGTTTCAGAGACCGACTATTGACACCACTTTTAGATAAACCCCGACCGAATCCGATTCTCAACCTAGGTCTCTTCGATTACTTCCATGTATATTCGCAATGGCGGTATAACGTTCGCTAATTGCATTCGCAACAGTAAGATCCGCTAAAGAGTGGGGTTAAAAGAATGTGTAGATGTACAAATAAGAATCCTCCGTGAATGTGCTCCGTTGGTTCGGTTATGTGGAATGAATGACGGATGAAAGGTGGACAAAACATATTATATACTCGTAAAGATAAAAAAAGAGTAAACGGAGAAAATCACCCATTTCTCTTAGCTACACCGCATATTTAGGCTTGTGATTAACACGCTTGCTCTATGGACGAATCCTAACTAAAAAGCAGCAAAATGAAAGAAATAATTGATCGTTGAAAATTATAAAAAAAAAACAATTTAATAAAATTTGTTAATTTTACTTATAAAAGGGTTTACATAATATTTATGGTCTTACGGCCGCACTAAGAGACATCAGTTATATTATACAGTAATTTTACTGTTACATTAGATTTTTATTTTTATCTGAACAAAGCTCAATAATATAAGATTTAATTAAATTTCAAATATGTTAGCTACAGTATATGAATGTTGAGAAAGGATAGCTTTTCTTCTTTGTCACTTAATTTTAATTTTTAAATAATAAATAGAATATACACGTTTTAAACTGTAAACAAAATCAATAAAACTTACTTCACCAGCGAATAATATCCCATAATATCCACAATCACGTTCACAAACAAAAACACAGATCAAAGCAACTCGAGCAACTGTCCACTCAAGGTAGACATTAATTTTATATACCGACGATGATAAGTTATCAATGTTATATCTATGAAAATCATAGTAATGCCAAGACGGACTTTGAAGTTGATAGTGGTTAGGGAGCACGGCCCAGTTAGGTCGTGTGTCCACGGACGCCGTCGGCGAAAACGAGATAACTACTGCCAAGTAGAAAATACGATTTACTACCGTCACGTCTGTTCACTTCCGTCATCCAACGGCGTGATAATAACATAATAATTAATCGGTAATAGAAAATACTAATACTATAGTAAAATACAAAGACACAATTGATCTAATCCAAAATAAGCTAATTATGACTTGAAATAGGAGTATACATACATATCTTCACGCCAAGCCCCTTACAGGGTAGGCAGAGAGTATCGAGTGCCAGACCTCACGATCCTGACAAACCTGTCTGGCTTCCTTCACATTACGGAGACTCTTGACACCACCCTCAGATAATATCCGATTGATCTAATCGTGAAATGTCAGGAGGAAGGAGGAGGTAGGAGTATCGCTCAAGAATACTAATTTACAGAAATACGTAAATTACCAAATAAATTAAATAATAACACCAGGCCTAGAAAATATACGACTGTAGTAATGACAAGTCCCAGTCCGATCGAGAATTGAACTTGAGCATTGCGGATAGAAAGCATTGCATAAAACAGCGAACAAGCATTCGGCTCTCATAATGGTAAACCATAACCGTGGTATAGATGTTGTGTACATGCATCACTGTTCTGTGGCTGGGATGTTAGTTTTGCCGTGCAGGTCCCACCTCTAGACCGCTACACGACACTGTCACTCTGGCAGCAAGAATATGTATCGCGGTAGATCCCTACACGACCAAGTTGCTGCACTGCACTGTACTAGTGGTTTTGCAAATAACCATTTAACCATTGCACGTCTTTTGCCAGCTACCTGTTAAGGAGGCAGATAGCCTATTCTACACAGAGAACCCGGACTAGCACGACAAACAATGTGTCGCTACTCTGATCACTTCAACCTGACAAGCCACGAACCAGACTTTAAGTTTTGGGCCAGAAACAACCGTATTATTTTGCTAGGTGGCAATGATACATCTTAGGGCGGAGCGCGTGTTTTGTGCCCGTCCAGAAGAGCAAAATTATAAATGTAGCTCTTTAGATAAGTCATCGTTCGATTCGATCATTCGATCGTCTCGGTAGCGGAGTTGGTGGACAAACAGCCTTATCGTACCGCGTGGCTCGATACTCCGGGGTCAAGTGGATGTATGATAACATTTGTTTAGATCCGGTCCTAACAGAGACAAAGATAGAGCTCAGCGTCTGATATCTGAATCATCTGAAGATAATGTCTGGTTACTATTTAAGGATTTCACAGTATAGACAAACAAGCAGACGTTCCCAGTAAGATAAATACAGCGGTAAGATATATGTATTAAGAGCCTTAGGAGCTCAAGTACGTACTTCAATCCTCTTGTACTTATGTATACGTCAGCCCACTATTCTGCCCTTTAGTCCAGAACACGTCTATGGAAATGAACGTTCATGTACATATTTAGGTGAGACAGTAGCACGAACACCAAATCAAGCAATGTAACTCGCTAAGACTCTAGATACACTTGCCGTTTAGGTAAAAATATAGCCGTACCTTGAGTAGGATTTTGAAGTGTGGTTAAGATTTCTAATTAGTGTCTTTCTTTTTCAAACAATGTAAAATAGATCAAAATTAATTAACCGCTTTTCATGTGCTTACTAAAGCTATATTATTAACAAGGAACATAGATTTTCTCATACGCACAAGCTATGCAGTGTCAGAAAAAAGACTGTAAGAAAATTATACTTGTATAATCGAAAAATTGTGTCATTGAGTGTAAAAATCATCCTAAAATAAAATATTTTTCATGAACCCCCGATTTTTTTTTATGTAATGCAGCTATGAACAAACTCGATCACGTCAGCTTTCAAAGTGTTCAGCGTTTGTTTCCGTAGGAGATAATCTTTATATATATATAATTCTTCTGTGAGTGTGTATGTCACTGAACTCCTTCTAGACGACTGGACCGATGTCGATGAAACTTTTTGTATGTGTTCTAGGGAATTCAAGAATGGTTTAGATTCACAATTTGGTCCACTGGAAAATGTTTTTTTTAATTGATTTAAGTAGTTGTTGATTTAAGAATGTTTCACATCGGATCCGACAGACTGCGCTACTGCCTAAACATTAATGTCAAGCGATACGAAGTTTGCTGGGTCAGCTGGTAATTTATATTATTATTATTAGTTAGCTGGTATTGTTAGTTTTTTCCTAATTAATTTTTATACAAGAGGAATATAAAAGCATAAACAAGATGTTGGCTCCTTTTCCCCCTACACCACATGGGGCACACTAAAAGTTTTGCACTTCTAGCTAGTCGGAACTATTTGAATTTCGAATGTTGCATTTATAAAACGTTGCAACCTGTTAAAAATGGTTCTTCCGCATGAAAAAATGTTTAAAATTTAAAGGAGATTATTTTGAAACGCAATAAACGTATTACTTTGGTCATAACATGTTGTTTTTTTTTAAATTACGCAAAACTTATAGTTTGACCTACGTAAGTATGTATGTAGTACCTATAGTATGTATGATAAACGACCCTAAAGCGCTTTTGTCCACATCATTTCTCAGAACATTGTGATATTATCTTGTTGCCGGGTTTGTGTTGTGATAACATTCATTTTATCAGGGATCAAAATTTCGTTAAAATTTTTAATTCTTATCTAGTGGTTATTTGAAGGTTAACCGTAGTAACTAATTATCAGTGCGTTTATTAATAATTCACTAGCCGGCCCGGCCAACGTTTTTTTTTCATTGAGATTATATATCACAAAACGGTATGAAATATACCTATTATACGACGGAATCTCGCACCTAACAATGTAATGTAAAGAAATATATTTTAAAGAAAGTAAGTGTTAAGAAGTTGTTACAAATATATTTTAAACATACAAACACATTTTATTGTGTGTGTGCATTGTAGTGTGCAACATTTTTAAAAATACATAATATGTAGAATCAGTAGGGGATTCGATCACAAACACCGTGACATGGTAAGATAAATACAGTGCATAAGTAATTTGATTTTTGGTTGGGATTTCAAAACTAAAGTGTCATCATGTTTGGGTTTATATGATACTTCCCAAGGAGTACTTCACAAGCCCGCTGCAACTGCTGTAAAGTCTTTACGCGGAAGAACTCGTTATAAAAATAAATTTTTAACTAAAAAACTTTTTGTTTTAGTTTGTATGTACAATGTAAACATGTATTTACACATTATGATTATATTCATTTACTACAAACTATACTTTTTAAATCCGAACTCCCAAATTCCGGAAGAAATGTATGTATTCATTTCAAATCGATTTCTTACGAATCCATATTAATGTCGATAATAAATATAAATGAAATTCGGTCAACAATAACTAGGGTACAACTAGCCATGTATTTCATACCACCAAATTACAACAAAGAAGTAGCCACTTGGTTTTTGTGGTCGTCTAAAATATAAGCTCTGACAGACAGATAAAAAATATAGGAAGCTTAGTAATAGGTAAAGGAGTTTCAATGGCGCCATCGTGAATGAAGGTGGTCGTAATTTTTTCATTATTATTGGTTTTCGTGTTTATATTGAGTTAAATTGGTTAATTTAGGCGGGAATTAGATCAATTTTGTTCAGTAAAAGTGCACAAATGAAATAATCATGAAGAAATTAGTGTATCGTCTATTTCCTCGCTGCCGTCAAATCTCACTAGATGAGCTTGAGTAACGAAGTCACCGCTTTACTCAAGACCCTGACCTGACTTTGTACATAGTGACTAATAACTGTATAAGAATTAATAATAACTAACTACTTAACATTGGCAAAGTAAGTCGTGAAAAACGACCGAAAGCCTTATTTAAAAAAGAAGGATTCCATAACAAAAAAATATATAGAGGGGAGTCTATGCATTTGGTTTGTCCAAACCCAACAATAATGAGGGAGGTGCTGACGTCAGGGGCCCTACCATGAACGCCTATAGCAGTATTATTTTCATCTTGCTAAATGTCTGCATTTATAAGCAACTTTATGGTATACGTCATAAGGTTGTCTTTCTCGACTGACAATTAGTATTGTTGAAATAGTACTGTTTTAAGAGCTTATGGTAACCCCCCAGTACGTTGACCGTGAGATCTGCGCGTACGTCGCACACCTAACGGCACATCCAGACCCGAACACATGGCCATCGTTCCAATAAGACACACTATGCTTATTTTTAGGAGTTCTTGTTCCGCTCAACGAAATCGATAATTTTTAACTGACTTATTCTCTTATTAATAAATCGATTTTAATAATTATTTACTTTATATACATGAAGGACAAGGATATTCAAATCAGGATCGGAATCTGACAGACGACAGGATCTAGGCCAAATCTAAGGAATATTTAAATACAAGTATATTCACACACTGAGAAGATCCGACAAGAAACTCAGCAGGCACGTCTTTTTTCGTTATTTTAAAATGTTTCTACAATAATTATATTAATAATACATTTTATTTTATAAGATTTAAGCCGACCCCGCGAACTTCGTAGCACTCGACATTTTTATTGAAAAAAAGATTATATTATTTTTCTCTGCAATTTTTTGAATTTTCTCTTCATAAGAACCTTTTTCTGGCAACAACTAACAAAGCAAAAAAAGAATTTTCGAAATTGGTCCATCCGTTCAGGCGCGACGGCCACGGGAAATGGGGATTCATTTTTATATTATCTTGTATGAGTAAAATTCTCATGTTACAATGTTCGTTACCGTACTCCTCCGAAACGGCTTTACCGATTTTCATCAAATTTTATATGCATGTTCAGTGGGTCTGAGAATCGGCAACTATGTCTTTTTCATACTAGGGGTATGAAAAAAGTGATAAGGGAAACTCAACCTATGATGTTGTATGTTATTGTTATTACTAGCTTCCGCCCGCGACTTCGTCGGTCTTCGCGTGATAAAACTGAAAAATTAAGATTAATTTTTTTTCTACGTATTTTTCCAGCATAAAAAGTATCCCATTTTATGCCCAGGATAATAAGGTATAATTATACCAAGTTTCATCGAAATCGAACCGTCAGTTTTCACGTGATGCCTGAACATACAGACAAAAATTTTTTTAATCACATATTTGGGTTTGGTATCGATCCAGTAACACCCCCTGCTATTTATTTTTTCAATATTTTCAATGTACAGAATTGACCCTTCTACAGATTTATTATATGTCATCGGACCCAACCCCATTTTTTACTAAAATCTCATATCAATGTCTGCCGGGTCAGCTAGTAGCAATTAATACCAAGCGCTATTATCTGCTAAATATTCAGCAATGTTATAATAACCTTTTTCATCTAATTTCATATTTCTACCGACTACGGTACAGTAAGTAACAGTAGGTTTATGTGTTCGTTTATTTATACCGCTGGAAACATCCACAAAAAAATAAAAAAAATAAACTTTGTATAGTGAATGACTTACGTTTCATTTTCGTCAATGAACATTTCTTTACACCTTTAACCTGCAAAGACAGAAACACTTGGATTAATATTATATTATATTTAGACATTTCACTTAGTTTAAAGTACACACACGAGAAAAAACATATAAAAAAGTACCTTTACCGGGCATAGTTATTGGGGATAGAAGAGGCAGGTATTGGTGCAAACAGGGCATCCATGACATAAATGGCAAAGCTATCGCCGATCGGGCACTCTCCTTCCTCCTCAGATTTCAGGGCAACATTATTTTTTTATCAATTTTTTTCATGAAAAAACTGAACCCGGAACATCGTGTAAAACGTCCGACACCGGAATCCAAATAAAGTTATTTAATTTGCAATTATCCGGCAAAAAAATAATAATTTTGTGATTAAATAAATTTGCAAATTAAAGAATTTCATTTGGATTTAAGTATGGATTTCCACAAAGTAACTATTCTATCAATTTTGTCCAACACCAGGCCAAAAAAGTGCTATTTTTTTTAATGCAGAAAGAACGGATTACTTGAGAGTAGCAATACCTAGCAAGTGTAAAAATGAATCTGAATGCGATTTCAATAAGCTTCTTAATATATTAAACTAACGGCCGCCCCTGTTTCGCACGGGTATAAAATATTCATATAAACTTTCCTCTTTAATCACTTTATCTACTAAAAAACCGCATCAAAATCTGTAGCATAGCTTTAAAGATTTAAGCAATCAAAGGGACATAGGGACAGAGAAAGCGACTTTGTTTTATACTATGTAGTGATTCTATTCAAATACAATGGTTAATATTATGGGGATAGGCATCAAATATAAAATTGCAATAATTTTGTATTTAATTAAGAATAGAAATCATCCACTGCTTATCTCAGATTTATAACTTTATTTTGCTTTATCAGATAAAACGAAACGCAAGTCCTTTTAAAATAGCAGATTAGAAAAGGATGACTGTGCGGATAATTTAAAACTAAGCCAAACGACGCATTAAAATAAGTATAATGTAATGTTAAGTAGTTTATTTAGCACCGTAGTTTTAAAGAACGATAATGTTTACGATGGTGGTAATTTTGTTGCGCACTCACTAAACTAATTTTAAGTTATCGCTGTCTTCTTTCAGCAAAAGTAACAGAAAGAGACAAAACACTTTTAGTGCTGCCAAATTAGATCGTACATGTCATTTCTACACTCGTTTAAACTATCACTCGGAAAATGTTGATTAAAAACATCACAATTAGACATGTCCGGACTAATCTGACATGTCTAACGACCAATGTTAATAATAATATTTCTCTAAAGATGGATTTCAAGCAATCTAGATAACTGCGTATCCGCCGGCCTATCCTATACCTAATTGCCATATATATCCTGTCCACAGATATGTTATTGGCAAGCGATAATATAAAAATAGATCAAAATATCAATCTTGGACAGCAAGTTTTGGATTAGGATTGATTATTAACATTGGCCGTAAAACGTTCCATCTCTTTTGTTTTTGTTTTATTTGAAAAGGATAGCATTCATCTAAAATAAGTTTAGTTTGTGAACGGCAGAATTACCACCAATACCTGCATTTTCTTGTTAGCGAGTTAAAATTAGGGTTGTGTTAAGTGGAAACATATTTTTTTTACTTTTCCTGTATCCTTATGCATTAAATAACTATGTTAAGCTAAAGATTTAGGTGATTAGCAGTAATTATTGTAGTTATTCGGTAACAAAGAGCTGTGTACAGTAAAATGGTTTATTTAAAGAAAGATTAGGTACCTACCTACTACTTTTAAAATAAAAATTGAAAATACGGTTCGTTAACAAGCATTCATTTAGCTGAATGTTATGTCTGTAATGCTGAATTAGTTTGGCTGAAGTATACTTCAAAATGTGGGGTCTTACCATGAAGCTTTAAGAGTTTAGACTAATACTGAAAGGTTTACACTCCCTACAAAGAACTGTAGGGTTACTCTTGAATCTGGATTCGTGCAAAATTGTAAATTGGAATCGAATGTCATTTCGATAGCCACTCTTGAACCCAATACTGGCGACTTACTAACATTCAGTTAATAATTAATAGGATATATCAGATTCATTGAATTATTTTGAAACTTGTTAGTAATTCGCTAATACTGTGTACAAGAGTACCTGTGACATATACGACTTCAATTTCCAGTTTGCATGAAATTGAGTTTCAAGAGTAACCCTACTGATGAAACTGGGACTTGCTCCCTCTAACGTACCGGCCTCGTTCTAATTTTGACTTTGTTAACTGACTTCACAAGACTCGGAAAAGTCAGTACACTAAAGTGAGTCGGCAATATATGGAAATTACATCAGTTATTTGTTACGTGTGTAACCTCCAGTAGTAGGTAATCTATAACTTCATGGGTCCGAATGCAATTTCAAAATGTTCCAAAGAACTTACTCATAAATGAATCAGTAATAATAAAACTTCATAAATTTTTGCAACTTGTTAAATGAACAAAAATAAGCATTGTCATCATTTATAAGTAAGTAACATTTTAATTCACAAAAATCAGAAGTCAGTACTTCAAGTGAAGTTACGAAATCTACAAAAACAAAAGTCATTGAAAGATAAGGCACCGTCACCTAAAATGGCAGGTAAGTATGTGTAGGTAATAATAACAACTCCGTGTTCGAGTTTCATCGGTGACAATTTTGTTGTGCACACAGTAACGGCCAATGTTAATAATGTATCTCAATCTAATGGATTTCAAGCAATCTAGATAGCTGCGCATCCGCCGGCCTATCCCATACCTACTTGCCATATTTATCCAGTCCATAGATATGTTATTGGCAAGAGATAACATAAAAATGGATCAAAATATCAATCTTGGACAGCGAATTTTGGATTAGGATTGATTATTAATATTGGCCGTAAGCTAATTTTAAGTTATCGCTATCTTCTTTCAACGAAAGTAATAGAAAGAGACAAAACACATTTTTGTGCTGTCTTATTCTTAGTCTTATTAGGTATATTAATTAGTCTGTACACGACATTACTACAAGCGTTTAATCACTCACTCGAAAAACGTTGATTAAAGACGCCACAATTTGACATGTTCGGACTAATCTAACATATCTAAAATAATCTATCTCTTTTGTTTTTGTTTCATTTGAAAAAGATAGCGTGCATCTTAAATAAGTTTAGTTTGTGAACAGCAGATTCACCACCTTTGTCCGAACTGGTACCATAGTCGCTTAGTGCCACCTGACCATCGTACCTATTCCAGTACAGAGGACAGAATAGCTGGTAAACGTACTCAAGCTTGAGACTCCTCACCACAATAACGCAGCACCTCACCACCTTCACCATGTCTGATGTCAATATGCAAATCAATTCTTACTATTAGAAAGCCCTCTTCTGGTGCATACGTGGTTACAAAATAGATATTTATAAGAGATTGATTTGACGAGCAATCGATCCTCCTCAGGAATCTAATCCGAGCCTAGCGGGTGCTCAGTTATTAGGAGTGCATGCAAACCCCCGGGCAAAGAAGCGGTAATCGCTAAACTGTCCGAATATATAATGATCTTATTATTAAAATTAATAATATTATTAAAGCAATGAGTAACTTACGTCCGCGCATTAACTAATGCGACTTTTAAAACTAAACTTTCTAAAACTAGCTGTTGCCGTGGTTAATGGAATAATATTTTTTCGGGATAAAAAATACTCTATCTGTTAATCCAAGTTACCCTCTATGTGTGTGCCAAATTTCATGAAAATCAATTAACCAGTTTTTGCGTAACGAAGTAACAAACAAACATATTAACTTTCGCGTTCACAATATAATAGGATAAAGCGAACAAGCACGGAGCTCCCCTGATAGCAAGAGATAACAGCAGTTTATAGAGACCATACATGTAGTAGGTTCGTCGCTGTCCTGTGGCTGGAATGTCAGGCCTATGTAAGTCTGTCTCCCTCAACACCGGAACATGGGATTGTCCTTATGACGGCAGGAATATGTAAGGCGGTAGGTCCGTATCCGGGCAAGTTGTTACACAGCAGTACCAGTGGCTTTGTTGATAAAGATCTATGCTTGCCTATTACCAGACATGGAGGTGGTCTATTCTAGACAGGGTACCCGAAACCAACAGGCGAGGACACAACAATTAACAGTTTGAAATAATTACCATGTTTTGTTTTTGAAAACATGCTGATTTAAAATTGTCCGGCGGATATTTTAAGACACGGTCGCATTCCGAGCCGGTGCAAATAATAAGTTGTCGCCAGAGCTCAGGTTATTTCACGGAAAAAAATTCGCACTCTCATAGAGATAGTTGAGTCGAGGTGTCTGAACGTCAAGGCCGCAAAATATAAGGCAAATAGCTCTAAGCGATCCAAACAGTCTTGTATTTGAACAAAAATCGTTTTTGTTAAATTCAACGAGGACAAAGTCAAGAGCACAGCTAGCTTATTTAATAAAACTATATTAATAAACGTTTTGTATAGTTTAAATTTTAGTATGTAGTTGGAAAACATAAAGGCATAAATATTTGTTAAGGTTGTTAATGGTATGTGGCCTGTCTGAAACTTGAATGTTAATCCCTTTGCCTTATTGTTATAATATTATAAAGAGGAAATGTTTGATTTTTGTTTGTTTGTTTGTTTGAAATGAATAGGCTCCGAAACTACTGGACCGATTTCGTATTAGTAGTGGCTTCTACTGCAACGATTTTGATGAAACAAAGCCTATGTCACACAGGGATAATGCAGCATTCTAAAGGTGAAAGAATTTTTGAATTCGGTCCAGTAAAATGTTTGATTTTTTGTTTGTTGGAAATGAATAGGCTCCTACTAATACTAATATTAGTATAGTATAGAAGTATAGATACCGGAAAACAACAGTATCGAGCTCTTACGTTAAAACGGTAGAAATAATTTATGATATGAAAATCGAGTCCGGAGTCCGGACGAACATGAACATTGTACCTCAGTATTGTTTATCTGTCAGCAACAGGAAATCCGTCTGTTCGTTTGCCTTCTAATACCATAAAAGCAAAATATGGACAGAACTATTTACCTCCAACAACACGACATCCTCGAAGGATATTAAAAAGCCGCCGTATCCGTTAGTACGCACACCTTAGGTCCGCCACATACACGCGGAATTACTTCACAGAATCCATATTCGGTTCGGATTTTCGAACGCAGCGAATCCATACGATCCGAAATTTTTCGTATGAAATTTTCCGTCTTCCGCAAACGGACCAGCGCGTTAGAACGCAACTATAGATTTTGTATGAGTCGCACCATACCCAGTTGCTAGTTTAGCAATTTTATTTATGCCTGGCCACGTTATAGATTGAAACATGAAAATTTTGACATAATTTTAGCAAACTTTACTCAATTTTAATAATAAAATATAATTATTTACTATATAAATATAATTTATATCTATAAAAAAAAATTAAATAATTATGTACCTAATCATTATTATTTGCCATATTTGGGTAACCCAATAATGATGACATATTTCAATAATTTCGTTCAACTGATTCCGATGTGAAAAAAAGGATTGTGTTTGTGAACATTTTGTTTCGAAATTTCGAAAAGGGATTCTGTATGTATGTGGAGGGTCGACATACATCCGGAATCCCTTTTCAATATTTTTATATTTTTGTATCTTGTATTTCTTCAACCAAAACATTTTATGGCAGAGATGTATTAAATAGAGATAGCAGTCGGGTCGACAACCTTCGTTTAAGCTTCAATGATTCCGAGGCCCAAGTTCCACCGCTACTAGATGACAAGGTAGTGTTATTCGACAGCTCGCACATTTTGCTACTGCCACCCCTGTCAGTCTGTGAACGTCAGTGGTCGCCGACGTCACGTTTCGGTCTCGGAAGGTAGTTACGGTAACACGGTACACTGGTGTAACTTACACCGGGGAAGCAAGAAAGTTTAACTACACAACCTGACGTTGCAATTATTTTTTGTCGTCAGGAAATTTATTTGATTTTTAGTTAGTCATTTAATAGTTTGTAAAGTTGTTGTTTAGTTGTAAAGTTAGTTAGTTAGTTAATTGTTTGTATAGTATTGTTGTAAAGTTAGTTAGTTAAAAAAATACTACATAAAAGTAGTGCAAGTTTTGCGGGTTAATATTTTTTTTAACTAATAATTCCACTTGACTGGTGGTAAGAAATACACATTATACTCGAACCTTCAACACCCAATACGTTAAAAACAAATGTTGCCTTGCCAACCAGGAGCTTCGACCTTAGTTTTTTAAATTTACCGGATAATCGAACCAGAAAATAACAATAACGAGCAATGACCTAGTGGCTACAATAAGCGTTGTTACTAATCAGTTACAGGATCTGCGTCGTCTACCTGCGACTACATACATAGGATTATTTGAACTTTGCAGGTTCAACTAATTCAAGTTTAAGTTCAAAACAGGACACACAAACTCATATTTTAATTTAGTTGTACCAAGAAAAGAAATGTCTAAAGCTTTTTTTAAACAAGAAATAAATAAAAACGATCAGTCCACCGAGCACCTGTCGTCAGTGTCGATTGATCTTTACCATAAACGTTACAGGGCCAAGGTTACGAGCTCCGACGGCTGGGCGTAGGCTATTTATGGAGCTAGAAATGCAGCAGCCTATGCAGGTGCAACCTTCCGTCTTCTGACAGATGTGGGTTATTGGTATTGCAGCAGGTTATAGATATTGCCAGCAGCTGTGGCATAAGTTCATCATGTGGCATCTTAAATTTTGCATAGATACTCCCTGGTCATAGTAAGAAAAAACTGACTATCTTTTAAATTCGAGCCCATAGTCCATACAGGTAGATACAAAATGTTATCAAAATCTGTTCAACTTGCGCCGTGACATGAGAGTTTTTACATGACATGATAACATAAGATTTGGCAGATAAGACTAATATTAGTACAAGATGTATCAATTACAGACACGAAATTTGATTTTTACTACTTGAAGAGTATAATCTTTAAGTTAAAAACACGTGCATATGCAAACACACACACACATAAACACACCTCTTTTTGCACAGGGAGCAAAAAACCCTACCTATTCGATTACAATAGAGTATATTTTTGAATATGTTTTAAATGTGTGGTAATTTAGCGGAAAGTTTCACTATCTGCTTAGCCGTTTTGACTTCTTGTTGATAACAGTTATTTTTAATCTTCTAATTAAAAACTGTATCATACTCGTATATAATATATTTTGTGGTCGTACAGTAGTTAAATACTGGGTGCGTTACGTTTCACAACCGGAACAAACAACACGGTACGAAGTCCACGAAACCAATTGAAGCGGCGCAGGCGCACCGGTAATGGTTTGATAGCCGTCAATAGGGTTGTCACAATCACACTTGTATCTAAGCAAATAAATTTACTTTTGCTTAACTAAAAAAATACTTCAGTTGTGCGATGTGCAGTAAATGTATAAGGAATAAGTAGCCACCTTTTAACATACGCGGAAACGCGCAAGAGATAGGTAAAACTAAAAACCCGAGCGAAGCCTTTAGGAACTGCTAGTCTGTTAAAAATTGACCGACATTATAAGCTAGGAGCTTGCTACGTGATAGCTAGTGACATCTAAAAAAGTTAATTATATCTGTATTTAATGTAATTCCAAGCGGAGGCTAGTCTTCAGAATAAAAGCAATAGAATATCAAAATTCGCACACCTAGATAAAAACATGTAACTTATCGAAGACGTTTATCTAATTACTGGTTGCCATATCAATCAATGGCGAATTTCGGAAACATTAAAATTGTGCTTCTCTTTGCCTATATGTGTTATTTCGTAATAATTATAACACTGCGAATAATACAGACATTTAACCGTAAACGACTAAAACATAGCACGAGATACATACGTACTTGATGCCTGATGGTCACAAGCTTAGGTTGTAAATTGTTATCACACAGCTGATATTATTACTAAATTATAATAAAACAATCTAGCATAAAATAACGTCCTATAGACACTCTTTTATTTTGATGGGAAGCCTGTGGTCGGGATTTTTAACAGAAATGAATGTATTCGAATTGAGATGTTGAATCTTATAATAAGATATTACTAGCTATACTACCCTCCAGACTGAAGCGCAACTGTGCATAATAATACGTTATGGCGGCAGAAATAAATAAGTCACTGAAAAACCTAAACAAGCACTTGAAGAAAAGCAGATCATTGATGACGACTAATCTTTCTGTACTTGGGTACTTAATAAAACTATGTACCGTAGGTGACAACCCTAAATAACAAAGAGGAATTGCTCTTGAAATGAAAACATGGACTTTGTACCTATCTCGTAAGTCGTAAGTCGGGCGAGCGTCGCGGGTGTCCTTATTGATAAAACAGCCGGGGCGATTACACAAAGACATTGTCTGAAATGCGATCAAGTGACGCCTTCACGTACTTTTACAACTGAATCATTATTTACCGTTTATTGGAACCGACGGTGAAATACCAGACTTACTGGGTGGTAGAGTTTCGCAGCGATTCACCCGGATTGGTACCACCGCCTTACCTATTCCTGCCGCCATAACATCATGACGTGTTCCGGTTCGGAGGGTAAGGTAGCCGGTAAACTTACTTTTGCTCGAGGCCTAACATCCCGGTCTCTGGTTGGCAACGCACCACCCCTTTGGTGTCTTTAGGCGGCGGGAATTTCTTACCATCAGGAAATCCTTCTGCTTGTTTGCCTTCCTATATCATAAAAAAAATACAAATTTCGCAGTAAAATATACACATCTTCAAACTCACAACGGGAAAATTGCTACACGACACTTTACTACCAGTGAACTTGTAACGGACCCTTCAAGTTTCAACCTATGCTAGCTTCTTACGAGCTGCCTGGCAAAGAGACAGGTGCTGTATTCTAGATAACGATCCGGACCAACACGGGGAAATCTCCAAATCTAATTCCAAACAGTTAGAAATTCTGTGATTTAATTGTTCGAATACATGCTAGGTTAAAATATCATTATTTTCTTAGAATGAATGAAAAATAATTATGGGCATAGCATCACAGTGGTTTTGGTCGATCTGCAAATCATGTTTACAGCGAACATGGCTAACACCTCGTGTGTTAAACTCGTTACAGAAGGCTTAAAAGCGTACCAAAAAAGTATCTTTACGCCCATATTCCCGAAGATAGACAACCAGGCACAACCAGGGCACCCACGTCTAGCCGAAGACACTAATTCACACAAACCAAAGCAAAGGCGTTAAAGGCGTGTTAGGTGGCAAACCTATCGCCAACCGGGAACATATCCAATCTCGAGCAAAATTAGTTTTTGTTAGAAAATTGGAAAAACCCAATTTTCTTATTTGTTGCCCGACTCGGTAATCGAACCCGGGACCTAATGCAATCAAGTCCAACAACTGCACCGCTAGACCACAGAGGCAACAGCGTACTAAAAATACCCATAAAGACGTAATCGAGTAGTTCGACCTGAACCGTACCACGCGAGCAGTCAATACCTAGATCCTTTTAGGTTTTTATCCACCATTGCTTTGATATTATATTAACTAAATTTCAAATCAAGGCGATTGGAGTGGCTTTAGAGTAAATACTAAAATACACAACCTTCTTTTGCTGTACTCAGTTTAGATATATGGTTTTTAAACAACTTTAAAAAAGAAGGTTCTTTATTCGAATCGCATGTATGTACGTTTGTTGCTACGCCTGTATATAGGCGATAATCCTAAAAAGAAGTGATCCGACTTAAATATGGTTTTAATTAAAAGGGATGCCAATTCTTTGATAAGGTTTTAAGGTGTAACATGAAAGGATCTGATGATCTTTGGAGACGGATCGGAAATTTTCAACGCCTGTTCATGATTTTTGCTATTATCTTTTTCTTATTAACTGCAAACGCGATCGACGAGCTATCATATTTTTCGCCGATCTCTCATTTTGTTTTTCCTCTTTCATCTACCTCTTTGCCTGGCAGCTCCAGAAGCGAGCATAGGTTACATCTGTCACTACCAGTAAAAGCATTGGTGGTAGAATGTTGTGCAAAAGTTTGCCCGGGTAAAGATCCAGCGCCATACCTTTTGCTGTCGCTATAACGGAAGTGTTTTGTTCCGGTCCACAGAGTAAGGTTGCCGGTAGACTTGCACAATAGGCCAAACCAGAGGACAGTGACGCACCTATGATATCTATGCTGTGTATACTCCTCGATTGCCACTTACTATCAAAAGAACCGTGTGCCCGTTCGCTTTATAACATTGATGAAAACTAAGTCGCTTTCTTAGTCCCTATGTCTCTTTGTATGCTTAAAATCTTAAAAACTGAGCAACGAATTTTTTGATGCAGTTTTTTTAACAGTGATTGAAGAGGAAAGTTTATATGTATATTTCATACCCGTGCGAAGCCCACCCCGCCGGAAGCTGCTAGTACAAGATAAACTGCTTGAAATCAACGTCATCATCAACCCAAGACAAATATCTTGCTGTCTAACCACCTTACGTTATTTACAGTCTAAATACATAAAGAGCACAGCGCACAGACAACAAAAGAAAATGACAAAAACAAACAGAAATGTCTCAATTAAGGTCTTTTATTTGATACCACATACCAAATAATTGATCAAATATTATTTTTTTATCCCCCACTTAGCGCCGAAGCCCTTACCCGATTTCGTCTATGTCCGAACTGAAAGTATTGAACATAACTACATACATATTAAAATTTATTACGATCGAATGTCACAATGAAAAAAAAATCCCTAATGTCAGAATCCGTTGGCTGGAGCACTTAGATGAATTGTACAAATGCAGTACTTACAGTTCGCTACCCCGGTGGTTAGATACGACCGCCGCCAACAAACACCGAACACCAATTATTAGCAATAGCCTGTAAGTTTTAATCTCAAGGTTGAGATGTTAAGCCTGACACTTACGTTTGTAACCTCTTAACTCCGAACACGGCAGCGTCTTCCGATGACGTCAATGGTGGGATCGCGGACTACAAAAAATTGTTCATGCCTTTACGGAGATATTATACGCGAAAACATACGTGCGTAACAAGCGGAAAAAGTATGTATGTAATAATATTGACTTAAATTATTAGAAAAACAAAAGTATCTTCAAACCCATATTCCCGTAGAGGTAGGCAGAGGCAAAACTAGGGCACCCACGACTAGCCGAAGACACAAAGTCCCACATCGTGATAGGTGGCAAGCCTATCGCCAACCGGGCACACATCCAAGTCCAGGCAACATTATTTTATAAGAAAACTGAATATAATTTTTTTTCAATTTTCTTTTGTTGCCTGACTGGACCGACGCTGGACCGCTAGACCACAGAAGCGATAAAAACATTGGCGATTAGAAAAAATACCGTAACCAATCGATCGAGTTCAGTACTTATTTTTGAGTGAATAGAATTTAAAAAGGGGTATAATGGCACCCGTGGCATGGGCAATGTCGTTATCATTGTTAAAATGTTTAAACACAATTAAATGAGTGTACAAAAGAATAATTTTGTCATTAAAATGTTCTTTCTAGTGAATAAATATTACAACAATCAAATTATTGAATTTCCCGAATGACCAAATGCTCAGTATAAAAACTATAGAGCAATTTTTAATTAGTCTCAATTTTTTTAAAAAAAACGAACATAATTATTTCCGTATTGATAATGTTGGAAGTATGAAGGTAAATTTATAAATAATTATCTGCAACCAGCAACTACATATACAATATTCAATTATAGCAATCAATGTAATTAACCGTTTACTCCGCATATATTTTCCAAGGAAAACATCACCGATAAATATCCGTACACTGATAAAACAAATAAACATTTTCTACGAAGTAAACATTTCCAATACCTACAATAATATTATTTCAATTGCAAATATCTACAACTTAGGCTAGCACAAAAATGTTTTTGCTTCACCTTAACTTTAATACCATATTCAGTATACCGCTTCGTTGGTCGAGTGGCTAGAGTACTCGCCTAACTACATCGACGAACCGCGAGGCTCGGGTTCGATTCCCGACGGAGGCAGACATTTTTGTGATGAACATTTAGATGTCTGCATTTGCCGGGTCTGGGTGTTTATTAAAATTTATTCCGGTATCTATTTAAGTATTTATATGACATAGTATCGTTGACTAACACCCATAACACAAGCATATAATTTGCTTACTTTGGGGTTAGGTTCAATTTGTGTGACTTGTCCAGGGATATTATTTATTTATTTACATTGTAGGTACTTATTAAAAACCTAAGCATTAATTGGGACACAATGTGCAAGAACTGGTCCGGTTATAGCTTTGAGGTTAGATTGAATTTGTGTGATATGTCCAGGGATATTTATTATTTATTTATTTATAAATACATACGTCAAAGCGTCTATGACAGGTGATAACAACCGCGTTTCTTATTCCTGCTACCGTAGGGCTGCTGAAGGGTTATTAGTGCTCGCCTCTGCCGTGTCCTAGCTAGGCTGGTATCTGTGTAAACTTTCTTACACATGATGTTTAAGATTCCAATCTGAAGTTGGCAACGCACCTTTACCAACTTTTATGACCATAATGATTTCGAGTGTTTACTTAACATTATAAAATCCGTCCGTTTTTTTACCTTCTCGTACTTTTATAACCAAAAAATATCCATACCTTATTTTTATTAAACGATTACCTATTTTTACAGTTTCTTAACTATCCAGTAGTAACCGTCCACTAACAATCAGTTCGTTGGTTTTTGTGTAAATTATAATAATTTAGCAATAGAACTTGTCATAGACAAAAGCCTACTCACAACTAATCAAATACATTTCAAAACATACATTTAAAAATAATATCATAAAAAATATTAAGAAAAACATATCTTAAACTAGCTTAAGACAAGAACGAGGAACGAGCTAATTCGAATGTAATTAAGTTTAAATAGAACAAATTTGAATTTAATGTTTTAATTTTGAATTTTTATGTACATTAAAATAATTAGTTTTTTTAAAAAAAACTTAGCAATAATAAACACTACAAAGTAGCCTTGAAATTTTTAATGATAATAATTTATATCCAAACCCATACTAATACTATAAATGTGAAAGTCTGCCTGTCTTATGCTCCTTCACGACTAAACCCTTGAACCGATTTCGATGAAATTGAATATGCAAATACCTAGAGATCTGAACTATATTTTTTTTCAAAAACCTATCCCCCAAAGACTATTTTTCTTATGTAAGAGGTGAGCGAACAAGTACACGGGTCTCCTGATGGCAAGAAACAAACTCCGCCTATAGACACCCTACACAGGACAGGGACGTCGCTATCCTGTGGCCGGAATGTTAGGCCAATTATGCTAGGAGGTATACCGGCTACCTTACCCTCCAGACCGGAACCTGGCAGTCATTCTGGCGATAAGAATATTTAAGATGGTGATTCCCTACCCGGGCACATTACTGCACAGCACTCTACCACCAGTATAGGGGATGCTATAATAGGGGATGAAAGTTTATATGACAATCATAATAATTCTATGCTATGTCGCGGATAAACAGCTAGTTGGTAACAATATTTTCCGTCTTACAGGGGTTACGAAGATCAGATCAGGTGATCGAGATGGTTGTCAGTTCCCGTAAAAGGTTATAAGACATAAGTTTTGTAGTAAGAAATTACAGACAAAACTTTCAGTTTAAAGCGTCTAAATCAACTAACTTTCATAACTTGAAACCCGAAATGTACTTTAACATTTCTACTTATATGACGTAAGTTGTATTTTGAACTTTATTATAAAATACCAACTCAAATAATAACGACAACAGAAACAAAATTTGACTTAAACATACTCGAAAATCCGAGATTGTTACTGGTACATGCGAAGAGGGATATAAAAGTCAGTTTTTTTATGACATTAGAAGGCAAACAAGCAGACGGATTTCCTGATGGTAAGAATTTCCCGCCACCTAGAGACATCAAAGGTGGTATCGGTGCGTTGCGAACCTGAGACTGGGATGTTAGGCCCCGAGCAAAAGTAAGTTTACCGGCTACCTTACAATCCGAACCGGAACACGTCATGACGTTATGGCGGCAGGAATAGGTAAGGCGGTGGTACCAATCCGGGTGAGTTGCTACGAAACTCTACCACCTAGTCAGATATCACGGTGTTAGTGACGGCAAGCCTATGCTCGCCTTTTACGAGCTGCCTGGCACGGAAGGCAGATGACCCGGACCGACACGAACCCGGACCAACACGGGCTTTTAGTTTTAATGCAATTATTAACTATTTTATTTCACGGTTCGGTAAACCGCTTGAACGAGGAACAGATTTTGAAGTTGTAGCTAAACATTTAAATAAATATTCTTACAAATTATAAAAACAGTATGAACGTTTATTTAATGTTTTAGTTAATTAAGTTTCTGACGGACTGTATGATAGTTCTCTGTGTAACGGTGGGTTTTTGAATATAAGCTCTTGTGTTTAGTTTCTATACTTCTTATCGTTGGTGCTTAGTGGAATTCCATTATTTACAAGCACTTGTACTTTCAACAATATATTTTTATTTTTTATTTTTATAGGTAAGCCAACCGGTTTCGCTACACAAGCATCATCAGGGCTATATAACAACTCCAAGTACAAGTGTTTGTAAATAAATTGTATCACTCCTGTGTTTGTCTCAGAGTGTGTTCTATCTTCCGAATCTAGATCGGAGGTAGATGAACTTGTCATCTAGAAAACTTTCTCATCTACCGACTATCTCGTAATAAGTGGGCATGTTTTTCATTTGCCATTCTCAGCGGGAACTTGACTAAGTGCAAGATTTTAATGATAACTCGACCAGATTGGTAACATTGTATTGCCTCTCCTGCCATAACCTCAGTGCTCACCACTATAAGCAGGGAACGATTTGGGAAACGGATTAATTAAGCAATACATATAGCAATCGCTTGGTGGCTTTTGTGGTCTCTAGTAGACCGGTGTTGGATTCACTTAGTGTCGGTGAAATTTGCCGGAAAAATCGCCCAGTTGGCAATGCGTTTGCAACTTTTCACAACATTGTGGGACTAGTGTCTAGTGACGGTCTCCACTACAAGAAAAGGGTGATTACATTTTTTAATCCCTAACGGCAAACGAGGGGTGTCAAAGGTTTGACATGTCTGTGTGTATTGTGTGTCTGTCTGTGCATTATAGTTTTGCACGGACGGACCGATTTTGATGTGGATGCTTTTGTTTGAAAGCTTTCGTGATCGATATGGTTCTTCGCTACCTACATTACAATATGTAGGTGTTGTCGGGGGTTGATTTTTTTGCATTTTAGGATTATAGCCATGTTATTATCGTCAAAATGAAATGAAAAAAGTATTCAAAATTAGAACGAGACAAAAATTGTACAGATCAGTTAGTTACGTATCAAAACTAGCAGTCCGTCCTGACTTTGCACGGTTGGACCATTTTTTTTGTAGAAATTACGCAATCTACCTTTTTATGAGCGATAATTTTCATGGCTTCTAAAAATAAAAGCAAATCTCAAATCCGTCCAGTAGTTTCGGAGCCTATTCAATGCAAACAAACAATCTAATCTTTTCTCTTAACAATAACCTTCTTTACCTACTTTTAAGAAAATATTGAAGGAATATTACTTATCGTTGACCCAATAACAGACTCGTATATTATCCTACTAAGATATTTTAATAATGATAATTGTACCTGTTTTATTTTTACATACTTGATTATTATATTTTAATTTATTTGTTCTAAGTATAGCTAAAGGTAATTGTTTTCAACGATGCCTTCCATTTTATTTTCACAGCTTATTTTTTTGGGTTGGCTGGAAGAAATTTCTTTAGTTAGAGATAAGCTCGCCTTTTGTGCATTTTTATTTCTCATGTAATTTGTGTATTTTTGTTTTTTGTGTGCAATAAAGTATTAAATAATAATAATAATATCGAAGTGTAGACACAAACTCCTAGGTGTTATAACAATGACTAACAACTAAAAGAGAGATGTCGAGTAAACTAAAGTAAGCATTAATGTTAGTTCAGTTGCACGTGACCTTTGTAGTGACGATGGCGACCTTCCGCACACGTGACCATTTCACATGTGACACTAGCAGATGTATTTATTACCTACCAATATAATATATAACTAGCTGTTACCCGCGGCTATGCTCGCTTGGCAGTTAATACATTTTGAACACTTTGAACTCCTATTTAGCCCCCTTAAGGGTAGAATTTCCAGAAACGCTTAAATACATACATCTA
Source organism: Calephelis nemesis (assembly GCA_002245505.1). NCBI lineage: Eukaryota > Metazoa > Arthropoda > Insecta > Lepidoptera > Riodinidae > Calephelis > Calephelis nemesis. The sequence goes on from NJDD01001880.1 coordinate 141,344, forward strand.
CTCATTTTTAGTAAATAGCCCAAAAATAAAGTAGCACGTATTTAACTTAAAAAGTTACGGTCTTCCATACAAACTTTTAACCCCTATTTCACTCCCGAGGGTAGAATTTCCAAAATTATGTCCTTAGTGGGTGTCTCCTCAAAAAATTATACATCACAGAGATACTGACGGTACTATTTTTGGCTCCATATTCTTGATGTGGGCAGGTAGCACTTTAATAAATAAGAATACAAGGTTCGCCGCTTAAAGTAAGCATTCCGCCAAGTTAGTATTTTACCTATTCGACAGAAGCAGCATCGTCAATACTTGCTATTGTCGTGTCCGTTTGAGGAGTAAAACATTCGGTAAATTTAAAGTCCAGTCTCAAATTGGCAACGCATCACTATCAACTGGGTCTGTACACGACACGTACTCCAAGAAAATAATAAAATCAGTTAGTTAAACCAACCTATTAATACATGATAAGTAAATGTAATGTAATGGTAACTAGTGTTAGTTACTATACACCATACTTAAATATTTTTTATACATTTTTTGTAACAATTTTGTTCTGTATATTATGTTTGTGTTTATATTGTACAATAAATAATAATAATGAATTCTGGGACACAGAGAGCTTGCAAAAAGACAAGACGATATCCGTTCCTATAATTAATAATAGCTCCCCCGTTCCATGATTATTATGAACAATGGCGCTCTAAAGTAAACGTCTTAAGCGACAAATCACTATTTTTGACACTATAAAAGTAATTTGAAAAAAAGTATAAAAACTGAAACACCTATCTTTTAGGTATAGTACTTATCTATGTTTATGTTAAATCTGGTGTCGATATTTTCACAATTGAAGTAGACAGAAAGCAAAAGCTTCTTTCTATCGAGCAAAGTGAAATGAATCGTGTTTTGGAAACACTAGTCCAGTAAAGCATATTCATGTTAATCTTGTGTATTTTTGTCAGCAAGATCCCTGATTGTTTTGTATGAAAAAAACAGTAAACTGCTGACGTATTTTAGCGTATATGGCCCCTTAACAAATTATGAAATGTAGACCAGCAATAATACTTGTACCACATTTTACGCAAATAAATGACTGATTGATTGATTTATGGTTACAGATAACAGCCATCATTTTTAAAACATTTCAAATGAACTGAGCCGCAAAAATTTTACTTCAGCTGCAGCTAACTCAAATATCAAAGTTGATTTACACATGCGATGCCAACGTGGGCCTAGAATATTGTGATAACCAACCAAACTGGAACATGACATAGAGAGCATTGACGTTAAATTTAGCCGTCAAGGATTACATAATGTTTTGTCAAAGAAGCAGGCATATCCGGATAGATTCCAATGATTAGGATTACCCACAAATCAGTTATTTCATCTGTTAATTACCGCATTTGTAACCGTGAAATCCGAGAAAGAGTGGGATTGAAGAAAGTGTAGGCGTTAAAATGCGAAAGGGCATGCTCCGCTGGTTCGTTCATGTGGGAAGAATGACAGATGAAAGATTGACAAAGCAGATATACAACGCGAATGTGAATGGATGTAGGTACCCGGGGAGACCAAGGCTGACATTTCACAATCAGATCACTCGGATATTATCCGAGGGTGGTGTCAAGAGTGTCCGAAACCGGCGTGTTTGTATAAAAAAGGGTAATGAATGTGAAGAAACACAGACCGATTTGTCAGGATCGTGAGGTCTGGCACTCGATACTTTCTGCCTACCCCGTAAGGGACTTGGCGTGAAGATATGTATGTATGTATCAATTACTAAATTAATACCACTGCCTTATTCGCAGGGTATACGGCTGTGAT
>NJDD01001880.1:147304-167703 GCA_002245505.1 Calephelis nemesis
TTTAGTTACGAATAACGTAGGTATCGTTAATTTCGAGTTAACTTACCGTACAGTACCTACCTATCATTTAAATTATGCGCATCGGATTTACACTTTTTGCACTTTACACTTTTATTTTTAAATTGGCTGATCTAATCTAAATTTAAGCGAAATGATTAATTATGTAATAACAACTCTATGTATACTCTATCTCTATGTATAATACCTTCGGCTTTCCGAAGCTTGACGAATATAGCCGAAGCGTATAATTTAAATATGTAGTACGACTATACCTTTTAAATATCGGCTAGTAACATCGTGCTTTTTGTTTATCTTTAGCTATTTTTAACTACCGAGTTCCTTAAACTACACTACATTTTAATCTATCAACTGCTGTAATCCGGTTGGGAGATTTGGGGTAGTTGGCAAACTTAAGTAAGTTGACATTACAGCCTCAGGCCAACAACAGTTGTTGGCCGTTACTCAACAGTTAGGTACTTACTCACAAACTCTATCACCCGATCGCTGAAAAATAATCTGTTTAAAATATGAAATAATACTTGTAATAGCAACTCCCATAATCCAGAATTGCAAATTTTCGAGTTTATTTTTCTACCAATTAAGTTTATCCCTTTCGCTAACCTCCTAAAACAACAATTAACTACAATAACTTGTTTACTTCGGTTTAACAGATATTACCTACCTACGTGACAATTTAAAATTTGAGCGTCAAAGCAATTTTTTTATATTACCCTCAGACCATTTGATGTAAAATAGAGAAGGAATTAAAAAAACGTAAGTGTAACTTACGTTTTTTTAATTAACTTAGCTTTATTTATTTTAATTATTTACTATATATATACTACATTTATATACTTTATTAACTTAGCTAGAATGTACCTAACTAGGTATTCACTCTTTTCTAAAAAAAACTTAAGTCGAAAAATGGTCAAAATAATCAAACAATAAAATATTAACATTTAACAGTAAAAACATTCAGCCATTGCCTTGTGAGTTCTGATTCACACCAAAACATACAAGTCGACAGATACACCGTACCACGTTTATATGTATGTAAACATGAAGGTAGTTGACCTTTACTTTTGCGAACTAAAATATACCAAAAACGTACAAGTTTTATGTATGCAAATAACATACATGGTGAGGACCGTTACATGGTGACTATTTTATAAGGTAAAGTTGGGATAAAAAGTAGACTCTTACATCGGACACCTAGGTATCAACACACAAATATATACCACAACAATTAACATTGCTCTATTGCCACGTGAAAGCAAGAAAAATTGGAATTTTTCCTTTTTTTTATAACCCTCACCATAATGTTTCAAAGATTATCCATACTTAAGAGTACCTATCTAGGACGTTGCACAGCGCTTCAAACTTCGATTTTAAACGAGATACTTAACTACTTTATCAAGCACAACTCGACAAGCAAAACTTCAAAAATAAAGTCATTCTAGCTCATAACAGATACCTACCAAACGTGACGATTATCGTATATCGCCTAAGACTCAGATTTATAGAACAACTGTGATCGCAATACACTTTGCTAAGCAATTTGTATCTGCTAAGTTATATTACAAAAACGAAGGTGGATTGTTAAAACTTTAGACTTATAGACTTAACTTTCAAGTTACTGACCTAAGTTAGCTTAAGTAAATCTTCAGACCAAGTCTTTCATGCGTCACAAAGTACTTACAATAAACCTTTTATCAGAAGTAGGATACTGTGATTTCTTTCGGCAGCCCTATTGAACAAAATAATTATAAATTCAGTAGGTTTAATAAACTAGAAGATTAAATTACATTTAAGAAAAAAGAAAATCTGACAGAGCACACGTTTCATATTGTCCACGTTACAACGCGTGTCAATAGCACAGCGAAAGGTCGGTCACGATTCGGTGGTCACGTGAAAAAATGCAAAACAAACTTACCAGTTAATAAAATAAAAAAATATATAAAACTAAACTAATTTATATCACAGCCACTTCAATTATTTATTTTATTTATCACAGTGGAGTGCTCTGGTTGAAGAGCATACCGAGACTAAATTTAAAAGGATGGCGGTCGCTCTTTCCCGCGTTCCGTGGCCGTGAACGAATTATGTCTACGCCACGTCTAGGGCTGGCGATACATTAGGAAAATAAACAATAGTATCAAATGTAATTTGCTGATATATCCAAGGTTGCTTAGTAAGTGCAATAATTTGTTTACTACCGTGTCAGATGTGCGCACTACTTTTGTAACTGTTGTACATTTTATAGAAGAAGAATCGGCAAACTCTAAATACATGTTAAGAAACGCCTAGGTCTGTGTTATTTGTTAGATTTTTCATTTTTTTGAAGTTATACTTCTTTTGCCGCGTTAGGAAAAAATGGTGAGGGTACATTTTTACGATGCGCGCGCATTACTTTTTACGATGAAGTTAGCTATAGATAACATTTTAGTTTTTCAAAAAAAAGGTACCAACAAAGTAAAAGTAAGGACATCTACGTATGTTTGCGTGAGAACTGACAACTGTATTCACAATATTTCTTTATTTCTATGGTTAGTGTCATTTTGTCTACAAATGTAAAATAAGGCAAAAGATAAATTTTTTAAAAAGATTTTTATCTTATTACGCCGAAGAAGTATACCTTCTAACGCGTGTACATAAGTACACACACAATTTTTTTTTTCAAAATAAATGACTACAATTCAATCAGAAAAAACCTCATGTCGAAAAACTTTCTTAGCGTAACGGCTCCTGTCGAAGCTATTTTAAAAAAATAAAAAATGTTTAGATGTTAGATACAAACAGATAGTAATTTAATAAAACCGATATAGGAAAGTAACCAAAAAAAAGCGGATCAGAGCGTATCAAGTATAAAACACTTTTTTCATATTTGTATGCTAGGTCATTCAAGCTAGGTCTCCCCGAGTCCCTACATCCATCCACATTTGCATTGTTTATCTGCTTCACTACACATTATAAAACAAAGTCGCGTTCAATTTTTTTATTAAATAATACCGATATCGCTACCAAACATTTTTTGACACAATATACAAAAACGCGTTGACCACAAGTAATGTCCGTTCGTCTTCTTCAGTTGCAAGAGCTGTACATGAAAACGTATTGTTATGAAACTTGTTTTTGTCACCAACCCTAACAACGGCAGAGAAATAGTCGACACTGCAATGGCGACCGTTTTTCTGCTTGTTATTTATGGATTTGCAAAGAAACGTATAATCTAGTCTGCACGGCCAGCAGTTGACGGTAATGAGAGCTTGATTATACATACGTACGGTACTGGGTTAACACAATTACCTGTGCGAGATTTTACACACTGAACCTATTTAGAAATTAAATAGCTAGTTTGAAAATGTAGCAGTGATAATAAAAAATATGTTTGTGTGTGTTAGTATAGATAAGTTAGAAGTGAAATTTATTAATGGTATCATTTTATGGAACTATACAGAAAAGAACTTTAAATTTACTTTACACTTTTTTCACTTAATACAACTTTAGACTGCAAGCAACTCTCGAGATCTTCAAGCTAGCTCACAGCAAGGGCCCAGACCACGAGTTTACCGGCCGGTGAAACAAGAATCACCAAGAGCGTACTATGCAATTGGGCAATAACAGTGTTTTTTTTTGTATAACATAACTGAATGACAATGAACGTAACAAAGAAATTTGACGGCAAATTTCTCTGATCTCTCATACGTCGATAAAGAAGATTTACTCATACATTTATTAATTAAAGTAATGTAGCTAAGAACTATTTTAATCACGTCAGCTTTCAAACATAAAATGTGTATCTAAATCAGCCCACCCGTTCAAAAGTTGCCACAGACAAACACAGATAGACACGTCATGCTCACAACACCCCTTTTCCGTCGGGGGCTAAAAATCTCCAATACGTTTCTTTATTAAACATCGATTTAAGAGTGAGCTGCAATAGTTGGAATAAGTATGATAATCGTAGTCATTTGCTAAGTGCAAATCATCATCTAAGATTTGTTTATCCCGTTTAACACTCATTTTAATCGTGCGAACCAAATGTCCGCTACCCTAACCCTATATATACTTTTCCATATTCGAACGTTCTTCAGCATATTAATGGGTTGGATCTAATGACTCACTTGTCTTGTTTCGTAGGTCGGTTTTTTTAGAAGACGCCTACAGGTTTTTTGTTATCCACGTAGCTTGCAAAAAACTAGCTTCCACATGGCGTTCATTGTAATTTCCTGTATTCAAAACAAACTGGTATCAAAGTTATTTGTTCGCATTTTTTTATATTTAGATTTCAATAATTAATACAAAACACTTTACAGCCAGTTACTGCATAATATTTGAACATGACGTAACATGAAACTAGGCCAGTGAAAGTCTTCAAAAATAATCAACTGAATTCAGTTTTTACTCGTGTGTTACTTCAACCTATTGAAGGGTTTTAATAAGTCAGACAGTGCATCGTTGGACGGCGTCTTTTTTTTTTTTAAATAGCTGTTACCAGCGGCTCTTTTGGCGTGGCAGTTAATATATTTACTGAACTGGAGTTGAATTATGCAATTATTATTAAACTGTATAATTAATTTGTTCCTTTTTTAAAACGTATTTATTTATATTACTTAATAGGACTTTCACACAAACTTACAAACCCTATTTCGCTCCCTAAAGGGTAGAACTTCCAGAAACGCATAAATACGTAGGTACGTAGATACGTAGTAAATCTGTTTATTTTTAATAAATATTCCAAAAATAAAATTTATGTTCTAACTTAAAAAAAGTCGGTCTTCCGTACCTTTACTTTTAACCTCTTTTTCACGCCTTGGGGGTAGAATTACCAAAACTCCGTCCTTAGTGAGTGTCTACTCATTAAACGAACCAACTCAATAAATTTGATGGCTGTTAAACTTTAACAGTTTTTGCTCCGCGATTATGAAACATTCAGGACATGTTATTTTATAAGTATAGATGATTAAAAAAAACCTTTCAAGTATTTAAGATTTGTTCATAAAATCGTCATTCGTTAATTTCCCTTTACTTTTTAACCGTCTCGTTGGTCGAGGGGATAGCGTACACGCCTCAATCCACCGACCAACCGCAAGGCTCAAGTTTGGTTCTAGAGGGGAATAAGCGATGGTGTTATAAACGCAGATGTCCGTATTTTCGAATCTGAGTTTTTATTAAATTTGTTCCTATAGGTACCTACTTGTTTGAGCATTTCTATGTATTAGTATCGTTGACTAACAATACCCATTTGGGTTTAGATCGATTGAAAATCTCACCCCTGTTGGATTACACTCATACCTACATTTTTCTTATCCTCCGAAGGAAAGCTAGACGTGTCTGAGTATGCGTATGTGTCTTTCTGTGGCATTATAACTTTTGAACGGGTGGACTGATCTCGATGCGAATTTTTTGGTTTGACAGATGACTGGATCGATATAGTCCTTAGCTACATAACATGTATGTATGGTTTATTGACAATTTTTAATGTTAGTATAATGTTTAACGGCATATCCGTAACAGAATCCCTATTCAGGATACAACAATAATATGACAACCCTATCACGAAGGCTGAAATAGAACGCTCGAGTATGTAGGGCAGGATTTTACAACTAGACGTAACTGTTATCGTTTTAAGGAGGATTACGAAGAAAGCAGAGACTCAGCCACCTATGGATAATTTAATTTAAGCGTCAGAATTATTGCGCTCTTATAACAACACTAAGTCCCCCAGTGAGATAGGTGACAAGTTTATCGCCAACCGGGCACATAATATGTGAAACCGGGCTATTTTTTTATTTATTAGAAAATTGGAAAACCACATATCTCTTTTTGATGACCGACCTGGGAATCGAATCCGGGATATATATATATAAATGAAACCCGTTTTTCTTGGTTACGGCATAACGCTTGAATGGCTGGACCGATTTCACTAATTCTTTTTTGTTGTATTTGTCATTATTAGGAGAAGGTTCTTACGGAAAAAAAAAATTAAAAAAATCTCTCATCAGCTATACAAAATAAAGTAGTTTCTACTATTCTTCTATCATTCTATCATTGCTACGCTAAGGAGGCGGTACGAAGTTGGCCAGGTCAGCTAGTATCTTATAAAAAATGATAAAAGGCAAGGGCTTAAAAATTACTAAAAATATTATTGCAATTGAAACGTGTCGATAGCTGGTAGGACTGGAGTAGGTAACGAACCATTCTTCGTGGGAATGTTATCACTGCCGCACGCTTCAGCGACAGCACATAATGAGTAGTGACAAAATCTTAAAGAAGTTTAAATACAAGTGATCTAATTATTAAAACATTTCAATGAGACTGAAAACCACGCAAGAACGAAACACATGCCGCTAATATACACCAAAGGAGTTATTGACGGAGGACGTTCCATCAACCCTATGAGAGATGTCTAAACTTTGACGTAAGCAACTGGTCTACCAGACAAACCAATACAACGGCAAATGTTGAATTTGTGGCGGCTACTCCAGCCAGGTAACGCGGTGATACCACTGCAGTGACCAGCAAATCCATTTTGGGAGTCATATCAATAAAGTAATAAGCCCATCGTGTCACTCGACCGTTGGTATTGCACAATAAAATATTACCAGTGCCCATTAGCCAGCAACCCTACAAAATGTTACAAGTGATAAATTAGAACAAGGGAGGCATAGTGCATGATGGTTTCCGAAACCAGCTTCCAAGTTTTGTCAGTGATGATACAAATGAAGATGACAAACTTGAGTTTTGCGACGAAATGACTTATGTGACATAGTCTACCCACCGACATGCCTATTACTGATTCAGTACTTGCCTTTGTCGTGGTGCAGATTAATAGATAGAGGAACCTTAGGTAGGCAATCCACAGATACGCTTTTGGTGTATCTAAAAAAATGTATCTTCACGCCCATATCCCCGAAGAGGTATGCAGAGGCACAACCAGGGCACCCACGACTAGCTGAAGACACTAAGTCCCACAATGTAATAGGTGGCAAGCCTATCGCCAACCGGGCACATGTCCAATCCCGAGCAACGTTTTTTTTATTAGAAGATTGGAAAACCCTTTTTTTCATTTTGTTGCCCGACCCGGGATTAGAACCCGGGACCTCATGCAGTCAAGTCCAACAACTGAACCGTTAGACCACAGAGGCGTATCTAAGTGTTGTGTTTCTCCCGACCGAATCGACCCGTCTTGCGTCCTTGACGGGGTTCAAATCATCAAAAGTAAACAGATTAGGTAATGTACGTATATTCCGTAAATATTGCAACTGGTCTTCAAGTAAATTGATAGCTAAACCAATTAATACAGATAGTGAATCAAATGTACGGGCGGTGGTACCCGTGGCCGTCCGTAATCAGTGTCATTCCAGCCTAGATTGGATGATACAAAGGTTACAGGCGCTGGAAAGTGAACCCTACACTTTTGCAATAGGAACTGTCTGTCAGAGAGGATTGAGACACCTACACACGTGAGACTATGCCTCGTGAGTGATAGCGTGACCTAAGCAAAGAATGCTGTGTAGGGTGACCACAAACACAGTTTTTTTTTAAATAAATCCATGTGAATAAAATCCATCCGTACAAATATATGCTTGTGTTGTGGGTATATCTCAAAAATACTAAAAAGTGACATAATTTATGTACCGATATAGAATTTAAATAAATGTATTAAAGGCAGAAGCAGAATTAGGTACATGTTTATTACAATACATAACCCTGCAGGGAATCAATCTCTAGGCTCGTGGATGATCGGTGGCATGTAGCGTGTAAACCAAACCCTCGAACGCCATTTTAGATGGCAACAGATTGCGACCATTTCATTGTTAGAACAAGATTGTAAAAACTAGAAAAGCACGCATTGCTAACCATTTGCCAACGGAGGTGAGACGTTGACAGTTCTTCAAAAACATGATACTGGGTATTGACATCTCTTTACTATCGCACGTAATTTAAAAACACATAAAATTACAAGAAAAAATCATTAATTTTCTGTTTATTTCCTCTGATCCTGTAAACTAAAAAGTCCACTATAATTTCTGACTGGCGTAAATCTTGATATGATTTAACGTTTTAGTCTCACAGTTTCAGTAGCTCTTAGTATTCTCTTCTCTCAATGTGTCTGCTAATTAATAATAAATAATTAAATATAAATATCACTAGACAAGCTACACAAATTGAATCTAACTCCAAAGTAAGCAAATTATATGCTTGTGTTATGGATGTAAGTCAACGATCCTAATACATGGAAATATTTAAATAAATGTACCAGAAGAAATTTAATAAACACCCAGACCCGGAAATGCAGGCATCTAAATGTCCATCACACAAATGCTTGCCCCCGTCGGGAATCGAAACCGAGCCTCGCGGTTGGTCGGTGTAGTTAGGCGTGTACGCTAGCCACTTTACCATAGAGTAGAGGTGGTCATAAAGAAAAGAAAAAAGGGAATGAAATTCGTTATAAGTATTTAAAATATTTTTGTTGAGCGCCGAGCTCTTTGCTGGTTTTGTCTTTTTTTTTGTTTTGTTTTGTCGACCGTCTCTCATAAAATCTTTCTTGTAAAAAACTAAGGTGTGGATAAAAAATCTGGTTCACCACATTTGACCCAAATATGTGTAAAGTTACTGTGTAAATAAATACCAAAGTGACGGTTGACGATATTAGCACCAAAGATTTTAAACCCGTATTGTCAACCCTGAACCCTGGTGACGTATAATGGTTAAAATCGCATTTAGTAGAACCTGAAGGCAGAGGCATGAGACGTTTGTTCGCCATTGCGCAGTCAGACAGAAACATTTATTGATATAAAGCAGAAGAATTTTCATTTACCAACATCAAACTTGCTACTTATGGAAACTATTGTGCCATGTCAACAGAGCAAATTCATTGAATTATAATTATTAAATTGTTTGAATATCTATATGATAGTCCATTTGTTATTTTCAAGTCATGAAGATTAACAAAACATAAAATGCTATTTCGAGAGGAATGTGTCATGCACTGAATGTGTCAATGATCTAGTAAGCACCTGCGTGTCGATATGTTTGACACTTGCTCAAGTCGTTTACCGTCACAATAACAAAGGATTTCTCCGTTCAACGTTAGATAAGATAAATTTTATTCAGGCCGTAGATCCGCATCTAAACAAAGTGAAGGATCTCTATGTCTTATTTAATTACCTGCAAACACATTAATATTACAAAAAAGTTTATTTTGTTATGGAAATTATTTTGTCTTCCGCTACTGTATTCTTTGTTCTAGCACATAGTCTTTTATAATTTTTGATTTTTTATGCAATTGCAGAAAATATCAATTTGAAGACAAGAAACAAAAGGTAATAGTAAACAAGAAGACTGCTCCCGTGGAGAAATAATCCACTGTCTCAGACTACAATCGCTATTCCTATTAAATCCCACCTAGAGTAACAAACTTGTGACAGTAGGAACAGATCAAAAAAAAGCAGAAAGAAATACTCTCGGTCGAAATTCCAACTCCGGCGTAGTGATAATGAAAAGATCACCGGACCGAGTTGAAATATAAGAGTCCACCGCTTACTATTTTACCTAGTATCTATTTCTGCTGCATTAAATCAGTGCCAGTAATAAAGTTAGCAGGATAAGCTATATTATTAGGTACGCGACATGTTCTATAAATGTGTCTACTTGTTTATGGTCTGATAAATCAAAAAAATATAAAGCTTAGATCATTGCCATAATATCTAGATTCACATGCACTTGTCACAATACAGATGAATGGATAGGGACAGAAGACACTCATGAGGATGGAGAGGAGAGGATGCTCACATTCCGGGACTTACAGCAATTGTCCCGAACATATCCTGCAAGTTGGTCACAGTGTAGACGGATGAGCAGGAACGGAAGACGACACTCGTAGCCGGTACACGACGGGATAGTAACCGTACGGGTACGAAGTCCACTGTTTGGTACAAAAATAACTGCTAGCACTCAGTGTACAGGTGTACTGAGGGACAGGCGTTATTAGCATTACCTTCCTGAACTTGTACTTGTCTGTATGTAGCAAAAGTATCTTCACGCACGTATTTCCGAACAGGTAGGCACAGGTACAACCAGGGCACCCACGACTAGGCAAAGACATTAAGTCCCACAATGTGATAGGTGGCAAGCCAACCGGACACTAATCCAATCTCGGACACCGTGGCATTCATTAGAAAATTGAAAAAAAAAAACACATTTTCTTTTTATTGATGGTCCCGGGTATCGAACCCGGGACCTCATGCAGTATAGTCCAACACCGGACTGCTAGACCACAGAGGCGACAATAATAAGTCACCCTTCGAGTAAATCTGTTAATTCGCTACCTCCTAATCACGCAAGGTATTTTGAAACGGTTTATGATGTATAATTAGTAATGAATATACAGAAAAAATATTGACAATAATTACCGTCATGATGTCGATATCAGTTTTACAGAACAACAAATTTACTTACATACGAGTTTGATGTCGGGGTGACTTGCTAGGTTCAGATTTACGTAAAGTTAAACTAATTGCCTTCAAGAACATTGATTGAATGAAATGAAGATGGAAAAGATGCTAGAAGATGCTTCCGATTGCGCAAATTGAAAAAAGGAAACAAAAGTAATGAGCCCTCACTTAAAAAACTTCGTTAAGCTTTGTAACTGAAGCATCATCAGGAGAATTCATTCATAGCGCACTATTTTACCTGTTTTGTCACGCCATAATACGTATAGACATTTTTTTTGGCGAGAAATAGCAAATTACATAGTTTTATTTCGATTAAAGGGGAGGATGATATCGGAGAATATCAGTGGGGATTTTCCAAATGTATACAAAAAAAAAGTTTCATTTCAGAAAAAAAACCCGGAGGTATTACTGAGTTCCGGGAGTTCGAGACTTAACCACTATTACCGGAGTCTCCTGGATATTCCGGGAGGGTTGGCAACCCTATCTACGGACCAAGTTTTAACTGTGTGGTACTAAGTTTGGGAATAATATGGTTGTGACATTCATACGAACGAACAGACATATCTAATCTATAAATATTCGTATTTGCGCCAGTCGGCTAAGTACGTAACTCTAAAACCTTAACGCCAGTCGAAGAAGACAGTAAATAGTACGAGTGTTAGACAAAGAAGTACAGCACAGACAAAGACATTGAAAACCTTAAACTAGCCAAAGCCAGTCCGCAACAAGTACATTTACTTTAAGGATCCGAACAAGATTACACTGAATAATTTGTTCCGTTAATTAAATCATTTAATTCCCTAAGGGCCTATTGTCTGAAGAGAACTATTATACATCTACGATGTACCTACACCGATACTGAATACCCGAAAAAAATATTACTGCCTAGTTTGTTTGTATGAAAAGGGTAACGTATGTGAAGGAAGCTAGACAGGTTTGTCAGAATCGTGAAGTCTGGCATTTGATACTCTCTGCCTAAAGGTCTTGGCGAGAAGATATATATATATATCACACACATCCCAGCCAATTTTTTCTGATTCTGGTTTCGTGTGCTTGCTCGCTGACCAAGGGCGTCGCTAAGGGGGGGCAAGAGGGGCAGCTGCCCTCCCCTAGAGATTCTAAAAAAATGATAAAGCAAACAGTTTTATGTCTTTAACGTGACTTGCTCGATTATTCTAGTACTTTTTCTACTATTTAGAGCGAAATGCAAGGCAAGTCAAAAAGTCGAGGACACGAGGCTCCCGATTGAACCAACAATGTAATTTTTTTTCAATCTCCGTATCAACTTGCCCCCGTCTAGGCCATCGGCTGGCGACGCTCTTGTCGCTGACCTTTCATTTAAAAAACAACTAATTCAAAAAAATTAACAGACCTATCAAGACTGTTGTGTAAATTTGTCTACTCATGTCGCATCTCTATGAACGAGATGATAGTCCCGAAATATCACACTGTGTTAATGTGAAAGTTTGTTTGTTTAGATGATTAGATGTTTGTTCGTCAATCACGCAGAAACTACTGAACGGATTTTAATGAAATTTGGTATACAGTTACATATGAGTTGACTTGGGTGATGAATACGTTTCAGATTGATTTAATGCTCCCTTGGGATACAATAAATGGAATTGGCGCAATATAACCAAATTCGACGCGGGTGAAAAGCTTGTATATAATATTATGTGTACATTTCCCCCGTGTTGGTCCGAATATTATGTGTATATTTCCCCCGTGTTGGTCCGGGCTCCTTTGCAGAATAGACCATCTGCCTTTCCTTTCTTGCCAGGCAGCTCGTAAAAGGCGAGCATAGGCTTATCATCACCAACACCGTGACATCTGACTAGGTGGTAGAGTTTCGCAGCGATTCGCCCGGATTGGTACCACCGCCTTACCTATTCCTGCCGCCATAACGTCATGACGTGTTCCGGTTCGGAGGGTAAGGTAGCCGGTAAACTTACTTTTGCTCGAGGCCTAACATCCTAACCTCAGGTTGGCAACGCACCATTACCATCTTTGGTGTCTCTAGGCAGCGTCAATTTCTTACCATCAGGAAATCCGTCTGCTTGTTTGCCTTCCTATAACATAAAAAAATACCATATAAGAGGTTTAACTGAAACGTACGATTGTCGTCGACATAGCTGGGCACCGATAATCAAATAGTTTACTTTGTTAATCCGTTACTAAAAAAGTTAACTTAGTTACAAGTTAAAGCGTTATAGACTACAGGCCCATGCCAAAAAATAGATGGGTCATATGAACCACCAGGTGACATATATAGGATGATATAAGAGCATAAGATAATAAGATTCAGAGCTATGCCGTCACCAGTAAGCTGTACAACTGAGTGCAGGTGGGAATTCAGAAGTGCAGGTAGAGTGAGTCCGTTTTGATCACTTATTTTTGTACGGCAAACGATTTGTGGGTCGATACGACGCGGTGTTTGATAATGGTACATTGTAGGTTTGTACTGGATTAACTACACAAAGGACTGGTCGATCTCTGCCAGTTCCCTACTTAAGCACCGCGGCAGAATGCAGCTGGACTAATATTATTTCAATGTCTTAAAATATTGATTTAGCAGGCGGCTCTGTTAATAAGTGATAACATACAGATATTTAAGGACTGCGCCGTCGATGACGCTGGTGCAACGTTATCTAATAGCCCAGATTTAAAGCTCGCGTGAAAGCCAACCGGCTACGGGCTACCCTACTCTGTACCACAGAACACGACAATGAGAAGAACTGACGTTATGGAGGTAGGAATATGTAAGGCGGTGGCACAAATACAGGCGATTTGCTTTACACCATTTTATCACCCAGTAATGAGTAAATGGACGAGAGAAATAACTCAGTTACCTAATTTACTAGATAACCACCATCGAGCGAGCAGTTGTCACATTCTGACGCCGACAATTAAGCAATAATGACACAGACACTCAGTAAATAGTGTACTTGCATGAAGAAAACTATGAATGCAGAAGAAGTGTAAGGACCTTACACTTCGTAATGAAGTGGTTACTTTGCTGTAGGCTCTCTTATTTGACCGGCTCGTTGGTCAAGTGGCTAGAGTGAGTACTCTAACTACACCAATTTACCACGAGGCTCGCGGCATATGATTTGCTTACTTTGGGGTTAGGATCAATTTGTGTAAATTGTCCTGGGATATTTATTATTTATTGCATCGTAAAGAATTTAGCGTGAAAATACTGTGACAACCTATCTATCCAATTCTACCAAACAACAAACAATTATCACCACTTCATATTGTGGCAAGCAATTTTACAGAACTGCAATGCAAATTCTAAAGGCCAGCAGTACAAAGTCCAAGAAAGCAAAAAAAAATCTAAAACAATTTACTTAGTACCACTTGTTTGCTTCAGTTTATCATCTAATTTACTGTTTCTGAGAAAAAACCAACTATACCGCATTAAGCACATGTCTGTAAATATAGATTTTTTATTTTATTATTATCTTAAAAACAATAAATAATAAATAAATAAATATACCTGGACAAATCACACAAATTGAATCTAACCCGAAAGTAAGCTAATTATATGCTTGTGTTATGGGTGTTAGTTAACAATACTAGTACAAATAAATACTTAAATAGATACTAGAATAAATTTAATAAACACCCAGACCCGGAAATGCAGACATCTAAATGTTCATCACACAAATGCCTGCCCCTGTCGGGAATCATTCCCAAGCCTCGTGGTTGGTCGATGTAGTAAGGCGTGGACGCTAGCCACTCGACCAACGAGGCGGTTATAGAGTGACAGCAATCAAATGTCTTTATACACAAACAAAAGTATACTGATACTTAAAGCCATGCCCAAAGGCATTTAAACTCTTGGAAAAGTCCCTAAATGAACATATGTTAATGTTTAAACAGAAGTATTATCTTATTTTTAAAGTACTTTTTAAGATATTTATAATATTAAGTACTAGATCACTAATATATTTGTTATGTCTATATATGATTTTATTTTAAAAGTGTCAACACTTTGATTATAACCAAATTGAATTATTTTAAAAATAATTTCTGCATCACTACATAGTATAAAACAAAGTCGCTTCCTCTGTCCCAATGTCCCATTGTATGCTTAAATCTTTAAAACTATTAACGGATTATGATACGGTTTTTTAACAGATATAGTGAATGAAAAGGAAGGTTTATATGTAGGTATACTTCATAACCGTGTGAAGCCAGGCCTGGCACCTAGTGTAGGTACATAGCTTTCTATTTAACTATGTACTTTTGAAATATATACTTCCACTTTTTTTTTCAGTTATTTACATATAAACAATCATATTCATAACACAATTTGTCAGTGAACTTAGACCTTCGTTTACACTATCTGCCACTCTGAGTAAGGTCATTGATAGCATATCATAAGGTTAAGTGTTCAAAGTTCAACAGATAAACACAACTGTCACTTGACAAGTGGATAGAATGGCCCAATTGGGAACACCATTATCATGAAATGATAACAAATTTTAATTAAGTAACTTTCATATTATCACTTCTTTGTTGCATTGATAAGAAAAGTGAATTTAAAAAATAATCTGTACTGGTTACTCGTAATTTTGTTGACAAGGGAGATATCACACAACACAAAAATATAACATTAGGTTGAGAGTTTTTTTTTATAATTATTGAATTTTGTCTTCATACTGAGTAAAATGAGCTAGCTTTGGAATGAAATTAAATTACATTCGTCCGCCTCCTCATTGGTCGAGTGGCTAGCGTATACACCTAACTACATCGCCTCACCGCTAAGCTTGGGTTCGATTCCCGACGGGGGCAGACATTTGTGTGATGAACATTTAGATGTCTGCATTTCCGGGTCTGGGTGTTTGTTAAATATATTCTGGTATCTATTTAAGTATTTCTATGTATTGGTATAGTTGACTAACACCCATAACACTAGCATATAATTTGCTTACTTTGGGGCTAGGTTCAATTTGTGTGACTTGGGATATTTATTTATTTATTTACATTGTAGGTACTTATTAAAAACCTAAGTATTAATTGGGACACAATGTGCAAGAACTGGTCCGGTTATAGCATTAATAGAAAATGCAAAACTGAAGTTTCTTGACTAACAATATTCTAATATGTAGGATAAATGTGGCGATCTACAACTGTGTGAATCCGAAGACATGTCTTACCCCGAATAACACCTATGTGGAATCAGTTACCAAGGGTGATATTACCAAAAGACGATGACTTAGGAAACTTCAAGAAAAGAGCGCACTCATTCCTTAAAGGTCAGCAACGCATCTGTGATACTCCTGGTGTTGCGGATGTTTGTGGGCGGAGGTGATCACTTTCTATCAGATGACCCACTTTCTCGTTTGCCTCCTCTTGTATAAAAAAAAATTATATATTTAACAAACACACAAGGAGATATTGTGGCACGTCTATATGAATCTAAAATCTACTACCAGATCAGAATTCCATCACCCACTATGATTTTGTGAAAGAAACTCAGTGGATTTGTCCTTTTTTTCCTTAATATCCTACTGCACTACTAATATTATAAATGCACAAATCTTTGAGTATAGATGTTTGTTACTCATTCATGTATAAATTACTGACCGGATTCTAATGAAACTTCACCTGTTTATACATCAGATTCCTCATAGACTACAATTTATAAAGATTTGGGATAATGCTCGCAGACGAAGCCACTGGTGGAAACTACAACAGTATGTTATTCCATTTTTTACAGAAAAGATTTTGCTAAAAAAGATTTTAACTTGTTTTTTTTTTCTATATAACCTTCAACTCTCTGTGAAAATATTTGTATGTTGAACATGAAATATAAGCTTAAAAAAATTAACTATTAGCTATAAAACTTGCAGCCAAATGAAGTAATATAAGTACTTAATATAATACAATTCTGTTTCACAAAGTATGTGAAAACAAATTGATATGTCAAAGATCTGAAATGCCGCACACTTCTTGGACTTTGGATGTAAACTATCATATTCAGACATTAGTACCCGATGTAGACTTGTAACTTAGTTTAGAAAAAAATATTTTAAGTGCCACATACATATTCGATTTCCACTAAATAAACAAATAATCTTGATTATGTATACTGTAACTAAGACATGTCCCTAAACTTAGGAATACATTTAAGAAAATATTTCATTATGTCACATATTTAGAAAGTCTCGTAAAATTAAAATGTATCGTTAAGAACAACTCAAAAGATCGTAAATATAATAAACTTACGACTTCCGTTTGAGTTTTTCTCATTATTAGCAATTTAGCTATACGTTAAGTACTATATTTACCGCTATTTGTTCTTAATTTACCTCTTAAAGATTAGTAAATATGATCTTAAGTTTAATTGTAGGTTATGAAATATTTCAACGCATTTAAATTATTTACACAATGAAACACATTACTACTCGCGAAAAAAAATTACTTACCTTACTTTGTAAGGTTGTTGCTTTATTGAAGTAATATTCACTTGTAAATTATCACCAATTTTTCAAAATAAATTCACAACACTAGAAGAACCTCTCCAACATCTGCAAACTTAATCAAAACGTAGTGATGGATGATGAAATGAATGTAAATGTCAAATGATCGAGTGATGTTCGATTGTAAATTGTTTAGTTTTGAGCTTTGATTTTAACTACATTGATGGTGGTTTTACTACTTATATAAATCAGTAATCATGTGGACAGACACTTAGAATTTATAGTTTTAGAAATACGGATTTTTATGAAAATCATGATATAAGAGAGAAAGTAATAATATAAGAATTAAAAAAATTCAATGAGTCCCCGACAAAACCTATATGTAACGTAGGCAAGAATTGTCTCGATTACGTCAGTTCTCTAACAAAAGTATCTGCGTCGAAATTTGTCAAACCATTCAATACTTTGCAACAAACATACGTACATATGTTTCCCTTCAGGTGTTCTTCAAAGTTCAAACACACATATAAACATAAACAAGTGAAACTTAGAACACCTTTCTTCTATGATGGGTTTAAGTAAAATTACAAAGATTAGTAAACATGAATATCGCCTTATCTTTAAATCTATGATCCGTCAACCATCTCACATTAAATTAAATTTTATCACAAAAAATTTAATCACGTCCTTGTCATCAAGTCATCGTCATCAGGAAATATGAATTGATTTCATTTACCTTTACTAGGGAACCGTATGAGCCTAAACTCGATGGTTTTATCAGTAGGTATTCCAGGGTTACTTCTCCTATCTTGGAGCTCCATCATCGGAATAGCTTAGTTGTATCCGCATTCGTTAGTGTCCCGTACCCGTGTCCCGTGTAGTAGCCCGGTGAGGTTGTAAAAGTCTCTAGACGTCCTACAGAACCTAATCGATCACGTGGGCTCTCAAACAAAAAAAATACACCAAAATCCGTTCATCGGCTGAAGAGTCACGATGCTACTCTCTCTCTCTCTCTCTTACACACACACACACACACACATCAAACTTATAACACCCTCGTTTTGTGTCGAAAAAAAGGAGTCGATTATTTATACATTAATCGATTAAGCTGTCATATTTGAAAAAGCAAATGACCAACACTAGACATGTTGAATGTGTCATGAAAATCTAGGAGAGTGGGAAATTTAACCAATCAGAGTGCTGTACCCATACCTAAAAGGTGGCGTGATCACTACGTCATCTTTCTATACATAACTATGGATATCAGTGGCAATAGCAGGCTATGGTCATCTTTGGTGATCGATATGGTGGCTAACAATCCTAATACCTAATAAGAGTTAACAACAGAAAGTGATATTTTGAAAACCAATGTAACGACACAGAATATGAAAGACTTTTGTTATGTTTTACAGGAAATACGAAAGTAAAATAAACATCCAACGGATAAACGCCATCTATGTTACGTAAATTGAATCTTTGTTATATTTAGTATAAATTACTTTTGTTTCGAACCATGGACCTAATATGTATTAATTGTAATTTTCTTTTAGCTTTGAACCATGGACCTATTTGTAATTTATATCTAAGACACATTATAAGTATAATATTATGCTTTGAACTTAGTGATTGAATATACTTTTATATTTGTGAAACTTACCTAGGTATATACCTACCTACTTTGTGATTGAATATTTTGTTTACAGTCGATCTCTTCAACAACCGATCGAACAAACTGAAATTGATTAAATCCTTTTAAACGAATTGTTGACTAGGTAGTTATTGTTTTTGAATTTCCATTGATCCATTGTACCTAAATGAATGATAACCTCATCCCCATTCAGGTCCAGGTTCCTTTGATGAATAGACCATCTGCCTTCCTGCCAGGCAGCTTGTAAAAGGCGAGAAGAAGCTTACCGTCACTAGCACCGTGACATCCTACTAGGTGATAGAGTTTCGCACCGATTCGCCCGGATTGGTACCACCGCCTTACCTATTTGTGCCTCTATAACGTCCAATGTTTGCCGTTGACGTATTCCGATTCGGAGGGTAAGGTTGCCGGTAAACTTACTTTTGCTCGACGCTTAACATCCCGGTCTCAGGTTGGCAACGCACCATTAGGTTAATCTTTGGTGTCTATAGGCGGCGTGAATTTCTTACCATCAGGAAATCCGTCGGCTTGTTTGCCTTCCATTAACATAAAAAAAAAACTGCAGTGCCAGTAATTACATATACCTACGTTACTAGGTGTGCTAAATTTTTGACCACCTAACAATTTTGTGACTCTAGTAATATAACCACTAGGAAGACTGATGAATGTACCTAGGTACCTGACGTGCGGGATGCGCTGGAGCCGCTGATCATTGACCATGTTCACAAAGACCCTGTTAATATTTGTATAAACAACAAATATCGTTATTTCACAACTAAAAAAAGGAGTGATTTTTGTATTTAAAAATTGTGAAAATTATCCCAACCACGAAAACAATGGCCACTTCAAAATGTGATTTGCACCTGGAATGATTACCTAATTTTATAGGTTTATGCAGAACTGTGTAGCTTTGGGACATAGGTAAATACCGACGTAGTCATACAGTTAAATTTATTTAATTTTTAAAATTTAAATTTACCCTAGGACTATTGAAATCCTCAATAGTAACCAATCCTCAATGTAATTTTTTCCTTTTCTTTGGAAATGGAAATGTAAAAAACACAACAATAGTGCTAAAATTAAAATATACCTAAGTATAAAAAGGGGTATGTCGATAAAAACCATTTTACAACCTAGACACTTAAAAATAAGTTTTGATTTTCGGATGTTATTGAACTGAATGCGTTTTAGTCATAATCCAATAAATAAAGTATTTAGAGTTACGCTGTAAATAAATAATACTATATAGGTACCTACCTAGTTGGTTTTAGAAATAATTCCCAACCAATAATTTTTGTTTAGCGTTTTACAATATGCCAACCCACACATTTTGAACTAAAATAAACAAATAGAAAGCTTATAAAGCTTACAAAACTAAAAAGGCAAAAAGAGACTGTTTTCCATACAAATTACAAAACCGAAATGTACCTACTAGGCGATGGCCCCGTGGGCACGAACGGATGATGTTATCAAATTAGGTATAATATTACGTGATGCCAAAACTTTGGACCCCTTTTTACGTAAATTGCGCGAACGCAGGAGCATAAAATTTAGCACACATAGGTATAATATGTAGTTTGCGTGTAGGAGAAGTGCACTCGATAATCGCTGCCTACCACGTAATTAATGTCTTGGCGTGAACGTATTTAGATGAGTGTCTTTGTGTAAAATTTCTACAAACAGGCCATTTGAATAATGTGATCGTGGGATAAATGTCTTTTTAAATATTGTTATACAAAAATCAAACATATTTTTTAATTTGTAATGTATTAATTTCGATCATTAAAAGCTATAAGTAATAAACTGTCTAAGATTAATTTCAGAAATTTATAGAGTAGAGATTTGACGTTCTAATTAATG
>NJDD01001880.1:172572-183718 GCA_002245505.1 Calephelis nemesis
AAAGAAAACGTTTGTATTGAATAGGCTCAAAAACTACTGGACCGATTTCAAAATTTCTTTTACCATTACTTAGAGGGATTCTTCCGAATCCGTATAGGCTATATTTTATCCCAACAAATAGATAGGATTTTCGTGGTAGTGAAAATTGTGGAGTAAGTCGACGAATAAACTGCCGTACGTTAACAATTCTCGCGAACGCTGCCTCAATGGCTAGAGATGTATGGTTGACATCTACAGAAAAGTTGTAGAACTCAATAATGCATACAAAAAGTCTGCGATAGTATAATAAATAAATAAATATCCCAGGACAAGTCACACAAGTTGAATCTAACCCCAAAGTAAGCAAATTACCTATATGCTTGTGTTATGGGTGTTAGTCAACGATACTAATGCATAGAAATACCTAAATAGATACCTGAATAAATTTAATAAACACCCAGACCCAGAAATGCAACGAAACGAAAGAACGTTGTTAGATAACTTACTCACATGTCTCGATTCAATTAAAGTTCATACAAACAACTTCCGTCCCTAAACGGAACAATAATTATTTTCATCACTAAAGAGCAGGAGCTTTTTGTACCAAACGTAACCTCGAAAGGATAGCGCACACTTAAATGACCCGCAGCATGTCGGCTAGAGCTGCATCGCATTTCACTGTACACAGTACCTACACTTATGTACAAATCCGCCAAAATCCAGGAATAGGGTAAGTGCGTTGCTCCATACACAATGTAAAGATGCGAAAGCCATATGCTATCAAGTATCAATCATGATTCCATTTTATTTGCTGATAATACTGCCCTTCTCATCAAGTGTAAGTGTAAGTGAGATACATGTTAAACTTTGGCTAAAGTTTCGAACGATTATAATGTGAAAATAATTTAAAAATTAAGTTACGAAGCTGAAATGAAAAAAAAAGCATATTTTAGAGAAACTAAAAATTCCGATGTTTTTTTAATAGTACTACTGCAGAGAATGTTAGTTTTACTAATTATCCAGGAATAAAAATGATAAATCTTGAAATTGGAAGTTACATATTGATTCACTTTGCAATGAAATTGATAGGTTCGTATTTAAGTTGAGACGGATAAAAGACGTGTCTATTTGGGAAAAATCACTAGAATTCATTCGTATCTTATTGTTCAAAAGAAGTGTATACAAGCAATATGTACCAAGTGTTAATCAGATGAATTCATGCAAACCACATTTGGAAACGATACCACCGTTTTCTATTCATGAAAAATACTTTAAATTAGTACATGTCCTAACTACATATCCGCACAGTCTTAATGCTAACAGTCGGCCGACTCATGTACTTGCACAGAGCAACGCTGGGGGGAACGCGGGGGAGCGAGCGCAAACTCCATACAGTTTGCGCTCTCTATCTAGAAGGGTTTGCACTCGTTATTTATTAAAAAATATGTTATAGTGTATTTTATTATAATGTAATACTTGCTGTCTTGTAAATTTATAATGGTTTACAGGATGTGTTCCGTTTTTATTCGTAAATAAGCCATCCGGCTTGCTGACGTTTCGTCCTCAAAATTTTCATCCACAATGGATGAAACGACACCTTTTTAATTTATTATTTTTCCACTGTCGATTCGTGCACCATTAATTTTTTTTATACAGTCAGATACAAAGCTTTAACAGAATAAAGCGATCCATTTAGGTACATGTTTTAAACTTTTATATATAAATAAATATTTTATATATAAAATCAAAATCACCAATTACTCAAGATTTAATTTTTTTTACACGTATGATGAAGTTTAGCACATAATAGTAATTAGTATAAAGTTAAAGCGGGTAAAACAAATCCAAATATTTTATGGATAGCATGGTGAAAATTATTTCACTCCTATGTGCGGTACGAAGCAAAAAAGCTTTATAAAGGATTCATAAATATATCACATACTGCGAATTATACATTATGAATGATTTTAGTTTGAATTGATTTTATCTGTGATTAAAAATAGTAAGTAGGTAATGCCAAATCAATGTAGCTGTTGTCACATATATATTATGTTTTTTTTTGTTATTGTATTGTTCATTAGCATACAACTTTTTCATCTGGCTGTTCTAAACAACTTCAATAATTTTATAGTGAACGAATCGTCGGTGAAAAAAATAATAAAATAAAAGGTGTCGTTTCGTCCACTGTGGATGAAAATTTTGTGGACGAAACTTCAGCAAGACCATCATCGGTTTCATTATTAACTTCACGTTTTTTGTTTGCCATTAAAACTTAATAAAACTTTTAGATGAAATGTTTAAAATGTTATTATTTGACAACCCTGACCCTTGACTGACTTGCCGTGAGTAGGTATATAAAATGTCGGCATGAATTCAAGAACAAAGGAGTTGGACTACTGGTAGGTAGAATTCTTAATACTGTGATATCCGGTTTGTTACATTATTTCAGTTGCTCGGCATGGACGCTACATCTCAGTGTCAACCTCTAAGGGTTTATAAAATTTGGCTTCCTCAGCACCCACTGTCATCTGTTTATCACGCCGTCTACAAAGTTGCAATTAAATCTGATGTGAAAAAACGTGCGAAAATTAGAGCAGTAAGTTACTATTATGTATACTGAATTAACAGAGTAGAGTATTGTACTCGTACCTACCTAGATGACGTGCCGTCGTTGTTAGGCGCATCGGTCGGTGTAGACCCCTGTTCAGCGCATCTCAGATCCGCGTCTCTTTTTGAAGTTATACTTCTTTTGGCGCGTTAGGAAAAAATGATGAGGGTAATTTTTTACGATGCGCGCGCACACCGTCACGAAAAACCGACATGATGAAGTTAGCTATAGATAACATTTTAGTTTTTATTAAATATTAAATAAACTTTGTTTAACTAAATAATGCATTATAATAAAACTTTTAATGTATTAAATACCTTTTTTCTATGGTTAGTGTCATTTTGTCTACAAATGTAAAGTAAGGCAAAAGATAAAATTTTTAAAAAGATTTTTATCTTATTACGCCGAAGAAGTATAACTTTTAACGCGTGTACATAAGTACACACACATTTTTTTTATGGAATGACTAATGTTTTGCTAAGCTAGTTTTTACAACTTCACTTGGCTTCGTAGGCCGAGAAGAGCGCTCAGCCCGAGACATAATAATATAGAAGGATAGGATTGTTCCCTACAACGAACGCCAGCAACAAGGGCTGTCTTCCGGGAGACCGAGCCTCGACTTGGTGCTGCAGTCTGGTTACTGTGTGGACTTGTTGGAGAAGTAGTGGCTCGTCGCTCGGCGTTAGACGCCGGGCGCAAGAAAGATCTTCGTCATCGACACCGGCAGCGACGGTTTAGTGTAGTGTTTTGAGATTTTGTGTTTGTGTGGGAGAGAGGGAGGCCTGCGTTTGCCGCAGTTATTGGATCCGGATTGAAGGTTTCAAAAGGCGTGAAATCCCCTTCTCAACATATTTCATTACTGCGTCTCAGGAATTGCTTAAGCAACGTATTAACGATTCCTCTTTAAGTAAAATTATTTACATTTTTATTGCACAAATCCATAATGCGGATGGTTGTAGGGACTTACTAACAAAGGAGTAGATCAAGGCCTAACTCTTTTATGTTTAATTCTAGGCACTACTTTTGACTCACCCGTGTTATCTTATCATACCCTTATTATTTTGAGTGTATAGGGATTGAGGAACCGGTTACAATGGTTTACATCGATAGAACTGGAGCGACAAAAAGCACATGCTCTACTTCGTAGTCCAGAATTGGCGACTTTCACTCAAATGGCAGTTGGTGACCAACCCAAGGATACTGACAACTTGGTGAGATTTGTTTAGTAACATGTCAGACGCCCTAATATAGTACGTAATACTGGCTGTTGCCAGCAGGCGTTACTGTGTTAAAACTGTGGGTGGAGTATAAATTATTCTACTATGCTTTGTTTCGTTAATAGTGAAGTAAAGAATTTTTGCGAAGCACAATTGCCGAAATCAATTAATGATGAATGACTGCATGAGGTCCCGGGTTACGTTCCCGGGTCGGGCAACAAAAACAAAATATGGTTTTTCCAATTTTCTAATAAAAAAAAATGTTGCTCGGGATTGGATATGTGCTAGGTTGGCGATTGGCTTGCCACCTATCACATTGTGGGATTTAGTGTCTTTTTTTATGTCATTGGAAGGCAAACAAGCAGACGGATTTCCTGATGGTAAGAAATTCCCGACGCCTAGAGATACCAAAGGTGGTAATGGTGCGTTTCCAACTAGAGGCCGGGTTGTTAGGCCTCGAGCAAAAGTAAGTTTACCGGCTACCTTACCCTCCGAACCGAAACACGTCATGACGTTATGGCGGCAGGAATAGGTAAGGCGGTGGTACCAATACGGGCGAGTCGCTGCGAATCTCTACCACCTAGTAGTGTCTCCGGCTAGTCGTGGGTGTCTGGTTATGCCTCTGCCTACCTCTTCGGTGATATGGGCGTGTAGATCCTTTTTTTTATAAGTGACATGAAAATCAAAGATTTTGTTATATTTACTTTCGATCACTAATTGGTCTAGTAACTGGGAGTGTAAGAGAGATGCCCCTGAGTACCCATTACTTAAATTTACGATATTTAATGCATACACAGGAATTCGAACCCGGTGTATTAGTGGAAATGTGTGAAGCGAATATTCTGATCGGTGTAGACGTGGCAGGAGGGGCAGTAGCCTTGGCTTCACAACATTATCTATTGCTTCCAGCAGCCAGTTATAATAAAGAAGGTATTTTTAAAAATTTTTAGTTTAGTAATGTCGACGCACTGTAGGTATATCGTACGCATATGGGTAAATAAACGACATAGTGCGAGGACATGTGGTCATCATAAAGTCTGATATGACAGTATTTTACACATAGAAGCAATTGATCAATCACTATTTTCTCATGTTACCTCTTTTCTATTAACAGGTCAACAGCAGTTGAACCTAATTTTGTCATGCGCCAGAACACAAACTTGTTACTTCCACAATAAGTTTCTGGAAGAACTGACCATCTTGAGCTATAGATAGGAAATTTCACAATTGATGTGGTGGAACAATTAGGATTGACTAGTTTTCTGATCGACAGTACCGCCAATAATTCATGGATTTAATTAAACCTCAAAGTAGGCGGTTGTTTTCGCTTATTTGGTTACGTTAGGTACACGTGTCAAACCATGTTCTTGCAATTTCACAGCTAAAATTATTGACATTTTCGAAAACAGCTAGCTTATTGCAAGTAACGGAAATCGCTTAGTAGTAGTAGTAAGTAGGTATATGAATGTGATATTTCAGACCAGATTCGCTTGTACCGCGAGTTTATAGCCGCGGTGTATCCCGCGCTGTACATGA
This sequence comes from Calephelis nemesis, assembly GCA_002245505.1. Taxonomy (NCBI): domain Eukaryota; kingdom Metazoa; phylum Arthropoda; class Insecta; order Lepidoptera; family Riodinidae; genus Calephelis; species Calephelis nemesis. The sequence continues at coordinate 177,913 of NJDD01001880.1, forward strand.
GTTCTAGCATCTTCACCCAATTCATGGTGGAGCTCGGATGGGAACGGGGACAGTGTACAAATTTGTTCAGGTCATTATTACCTTCTTTCTTCAAACGTGTAGTTTAAGTACGACTATTTATGTAGGCAAGCAGTTAGTTATACCTACATAAAAAAAACAAGGAAGACGCTTTTAAATCTTGCTTAAGTAGAAAATAATTTGAAATACAAAAATTGAATAATAGCATTTTTTTAATAAAAAAATCGCATTGTGCTTATTAAGGTATTTTTATCATATCAGAATCTGAAAAAAAATTAACTTTAGCAATTGTAAGTAAGTACCTACTTATGCCTATTGAAATATTTATAAACTACAACCGGATTGGCGAAAGAAACTTAGCAGTCTTGTCTTTTTGAAATTAATTATGATATTTACCTACTTATAAAATATTTTTAGATACAAAACATAAAGTGCTAGCGGCCCGGTACGTGCTTCGCAACGTATAAACACAAAGCAATAATTATCGGTGACAATTTGCTTCAGGTAATCGAAGCATAAAGGACATAACACAACAAAACAAAAAAAAAACAACTGAAAAAGTTTTATTATGACAGCACAATCCCCATTAATAAAATGATCCGAAATTTATTGAATTCATTTGTTACAAAAAGACTGATTTTATGCAAACTTTACATAAACCATCTACTAAATAGTCCGACCAAAGGCTAAACATTTGGTTTAGATAGGTGATCCTATTCTTGACTTATAAAATTACAACGAAATATAGAATAGTTTTATTACAATTAGTTGGTAGGTACCTATATCTTACATAAAATATAAAACATTTCTTACTTTTGGGTTAGTTTAAGAATATAAATAGTTCTAAAACCTTTTTTTGTTATACGAATATAATGTTAACACCTTCAGAATTTCCTCAAAGAAGAATCCTATAGGAATAGGACATAAACTATGAAAATAGGTAAAATACACCATTTGAACCACCATTACAACATCGGTTACGATTTTTATTTTTTAACTGCGAATGCTGCTGAACTAAACCTATTTGCCATTTTCTAAACGTAAGGGCCCCATTGTAACTTTTTATCAATTGATAAACCTTAAAACACATCGGACCCTAGTAGTTCCAATGAAAATCCATACAGTTGCACATTGGTCTCTACTTGCCTAATATATTAGTCATTGAAAATCTAAAACACGTAGTTTTATTACCATTCCAAAAAAAGATTTTGATAACGCACTATTCAATTCGCCATACTTACCTACCTGTTTGTATTTTTACTCTGAATATATGTCATGTATTTGTCATTCGTGATCAATACAATATCGACGAGGGTAAGGTAGCTGGTAAACTTAATTTGCTTGAACGCACCATTACCACCTTCGGTGTCTCTAGGCGGCGTGAATTTCTTACCATCAGGCAATCCGTCTGCTTGTTTGCCTTCCATTATTATAAAAAAAAGTCAAAATCCTTTTTTATATTCGGTTATGGAATATGGACAGCTTCAAAATCGTTTTAGCAATAATAGAGGGTGAGTTAAGAGTTTTTGTTGTTTGAATTGGGATATTTGTCCAAAAACTCTCAAACTGTTTTGCAATTTTGAAGTCGCCTTTATCCAAAGATCCACCTATATTTAATTCAAACTCTTTATTAAAAATCTGAGACAGTTTCATTGTAAATAATATTCAAAGGTGGTTTTGATTCCATTACCTATTACGTTTTCAAATACAAACTTTAGCGGTACCTATAACATACTTTTTAAAAAACCGTTTCCGTTTAAAAATTTATACCACCGATTTTCCGTAACTCTCTCATTTCGACCGCATTTATTCTACTCTCATGGTTTTTCTGACATACCCAACTCTCGCTTCCATACAACAATGTTGGGATAAGCACAGTTGTGAAAAAGCGAGTTTAACATTTTGACCCAAAATCTCGCTTGGAAATAGTTTACCCAGCGGTCCATTTACACTATTTCCTACCTAAATGGTGTACCTTCCACCCCTGCTAAAAGCACAACCATGATATACAATTTCGTTCTCTTATAGTAGGTATTGTAACGTTTTATTTAAGTTACGTAATATTTAATTGCGTACTCAAAAGGCGTGAAATTCTAAGTGACACCTTCCTGCCGACATACAATCAGCACCTTCCGTGTGGACCTTAAGAAACCGTCTTTTAAGTAAAAGACGGTTTCTCGCAAATGATCGTGGTTTATTTCAATGAATATCTCAGGAGATATCATGAAATAAAGTCAATGACAATTTTTTCGAAAATTAAAATTCTAATGTGCATATTTAAATACGGATTAATACTTGTATTCTGTTTTTTAAAACTATTCATTATTTTAAACTGATATCAGTTACCATTATAAGGGTTAAAGTAAACCTACCTTAAAATATAGTTACAGGTTAGCGCTATCTTTGTAATATAACCTTTAAAGGGGAATATTTTTTTATGTTGAAGGTCAGCGAACAAGAAGTCGTGTTCTTGTTAGTAAGAGACAACTTAGGCCATAGACACCATAGATGCTACAAGCTAAATCATCATCCTGATGCCAGGTTGTAAGGCTATTGTGCAAGTCTTCCGGTTACCCTACCATCCAGACTGGAATATAACAGAATCATTAAGGCGGCACAGAATCCATACCCGGCCAAGTTGCCGAATGACACCCGACAATCAGTTGTCTTGTTGGAAATGACCTATATTTTAACATATAAAAAAGTGTATATATGCATCATATATTGAGACAGGGCCGCAGACGTGTCAGGGCGCGGGGGACTTTCCTTCAAGGACTTGATGTTGTGGTCAGCGGCATCGGAGCCTGCCACCCCACACATCGGCGTTCCTGCTGAAATACGCTGCCAATACATTTTCAGGTTTGTGGATTCCACAAATTCTCTCCTCCTTTTAACCAACTCCAAAAACAGGAGGTCCAAAACGTGTTTTTTTTCTGTTTGTTACGCTTACGCGATTACTCAGCGAATAACGAACAGAGTTTGATGGTTTTTTTTCAATGGTTATAAGTAACAATTGTAGATCATTCGAAAAGGTTTCATCTCGTTGATGGGTAAGGATATTGGACAGTTAATTGGTATTTTTTTTATTAAAATCTATTACCATTTTTTTATTATTTGTCTTCAACAAAGAAATAATCTTCATTTTATTTCATTTGCGTAGTTTGCGCCGCGGCTGAGATCATCGCTCTCAAACTTGGCGAGCGATGATCGTGCGGCTGGCGGTTGTAAGTTAAACGATCAGTTAAGGTCCAAACAGCTATGGAAACAAACTAGAAACGTGCTGACTGCTGTGGCATAATACTTACATCACAAAAGTATAAAAATTAGAGGGCCCAAAAGGTTCTGAATACGTCGATAGAGAATGTTAAGGATTAATTAATTATTCTCATAGGTAAATTACAAAGGACAAACAAAAATTCTTTAATTATTCTCGAGTGCCCGTATCTAGTTAAATAGAACTTTAAAAAACCTTTATTACATATTCAAAAGAACGTCGCGATCTCTGCCAGTCCATTGGACTGCAATTCTGGCCCGAAAAAATACCGCAGAGCGGGTTATAGCGTTCCTTGGAGGCGACGCGTACCGATCTGCCCTCGTCGGTACGAAAAGAAGCAAATGCGGCGATGGAGGCCGCCACCCATCACGCCAGGCCCGTACAGGCGAATCGAGTAGTGGAGAGTGTCAAATAGGCACGTGGAATGGAAGCGAAGCAGGAAGGAAAAGTATACCGTGCATGTAGAGAGGAGAGTGAGTGCAGGGAATAGTGTGAATGGAGCGTTGGGTAAGCTATTCCAAAGCGTGATTTTGAGTCAAAAAGCTAGACTCGCTTTGCATAATTCTGTGCTTATCCCAACGTTATTGTATGGAAGCGAGAATTGGGTATGTCAGAAAGAGCATGAAAGTAGGATAAAGGCGGTCGAAATGAGAGCACTACGGAAAATCTGTGGTGTAACGCTCGCTGACCGTATTCGTAACTGAGATCCGAGAAAGAGTGAGATTGAAAGAAATTGTTGGTGTTAAAATGCGAAAGGGCATGCTCCGCTTATTCGGTCATGTGGAAAGAATGACAGATGAAAGATTGACAAAGCAGATATACAATGCGAATGTAGATGGATGTTGGTACCCGGGGAGACCAAGGCTGACATATCACGATCAGATCAATCAGATATTATCCGAAGGTGGTGTCAAGAGTCTTCGAAACCAGCGTGTTTGTATGAAAAGGGTAATGAATGTGAAGGAAGCAAGACAGGTTTGTCAGGATCGTGAGGTCTGGCACACGATAATCTCTGCCTACCCCGTAAGGGACTTGGGGTGAAGATATGCATCCTACATCTCCGGAGAAAATGTTGGCAGTAACAATAACCTTTGCTTATTTTAATAAAATTAATAATGTTATCTACACTAAATAGTATACAACAAAGACGCTTCCTCTGTCCCTATGTCCCTTTGTTTCCTTAAATCTTTAAAACTGTTTTGATGCGGTTTCTTTTAATAGATAAAGTGATTGAAGAGGAAGGTTTATATGTATATTTTATACCCGTGCGAAGGCGGGTCGTGCCGAGAATCATTATTATATTTTATCAAAATAAACATAATCCGATAAATTCAACTAATTAATATGTGATGCCAAAACTTTGGACCGGACTTTTGGATTTGCACGGACGCAGGAGCATAAAATTTGGCACACTTATAGTTTATGTGCAGGAGAAATGCAGAACGCTAATATTTTTTCAATAATAATGCTTATAAAGTACATTAAATCAATAAATAAAACATTACCCACACTACCATGCATTTGACACACACAAACAAATATGTTGATGATAACGATAAAAGATCACAGATAGCACACCATACAGCTTGGAAACAAAGTAGTTGGTCTTGAGAAATTAAGATGGCGTTCTTATCAACAAGATATTGAAATTTATTGTGGTCGAATTTCCACCAACGGGCGAACACTAGTTATCATTATTTGAAGAAACTGATGATTTTGTAGCTTTTAAATATTGCTTTCAGTAGACTGGGAGGTATGAAAGTAAGTTAATTAAAAGTACGGAAGTTAGTCAATTAATTTATTAAAAATTAAAGTTAATAGTTATTTCTGTTATTTTCTTGATCGTAATATTTTTTTGTGAATTGATAAGAAGAAAAAGCTAAAGATTATTTTCAAAATTTTCAATAATTTGCAGAACTGGTTTTAGAAAATCTAACTCTTTAACTTTAATGAAAAACTTTGTAGTAAAGGTTGAATTCTACATAAAAATGACAGATGTCTATCTTCACGTTGTGAAAATAACTATTTATGCTTTGTCAGTGTCCTCTTTTTTTTATCAGCTAGTTAAATAAGAGACGACCGAAGAAAGTAATCTGACGTTAATGCATCACGAGTAGTATTATTAGTACAGCTATACTCTAAGTGTGTTCCGCGGAACCCTAGGGTTCCATGATACCTCCGTAGGGGTTTCACAAGAATTCTGAAAAAAAAAATCAAAATACCTCTCTCTAGTCGCTCCGCGGGTGCGCGGACTCCGCGGCCGCTCCGGGACAAAACGCTAGCTGGTACAATATCTCATAAGTTTGGTATCAACAATATTATACTTGTACAACCCGTTCGCTCTAAGTTTTGCAGGTCTGTGGAAGGCGCGTACCCTCCCCCACGTGACAACAAAATTTACAATGTAGACAAGAAATAGACAATTTTTATTGTTACAATTAAATAAAAAATATTTTTATATTATGTTTTGCTGACGCTACTTTTCGGACGTCATACCTATCGCCAGCGGCAAAC
>NJDD01001880.1:191782-207930 GCA_002245505.1 Calephelis nemesis
AAGAGAATCAACAATGGCCTATAGACACCATTGATGCTATAATTGCGTTTGCCTGCGTCCGGGATATTAGGTCTATTGCACAATTCTAACGGCTACCCTACCCTCCGTACAGGAACATGACACTGTCACTATGATGGTAGGAATAGGTAGGCTGGTGGACTAACGTGAGCCATCCAAAAAAAAAACAGTGTCAACTTCTTTCTACACATTCATTTATTCACAAACCCGGATAGATACTTTAGTCAACGTTAAAAGCGAAATGAACCAAATTATATACTCCTCGTTGGTCCAGGTCTTCTATATAGAATAGACCATCTATCTTCCTGCAACGCGGCTCGTAAAATGACGAGCGATTACTTGGGTCAATACCAAAAACTTTCCCGGGTAGGGATCTACTAAATTACGCACTAGAAAGTAAATAGGTAGTATACAAACATTTTACACTCTCAACTTTCTAAGTTTCCAGGTAATTAAAAAAAAGTTAATTTTTAATTACTATTGCGATATAGTGCGATATTAAAAAATTTAAGCGACCGAAAACACAACAACACAGTGTAAAGTTTTTCTTTGGCATTTTATGTAGATACTTATACCTATTAAGAACACCAGATTATTATTCATAATTCGCATGCTTGTCTATTGCCAACAAAATTAGAGTTTTTCGATGTAACGTAACATCGCAGTATGGAGATGTCGATGAAAGGTTTTCGAAGATACAAAATTCGATGTTACGGTTTTCGCACTCAAGTAGGTAACCCAAAAAAAAAACGCTATTTTCAGATTAGAGTTGTTAGAATAGACATTACACACCAGAGACTCATAGCTAAAAACGTGTTTTTGCCCGTTTGTATGAAGATAAAATACTGTATAATAAATTACCGTGACCGCATCCCGAAGTCCCGAATCGTCGATGACCAAGTTCTTTCCTAGCTTGTTCCTTTGGCTCCGCATGGAGATGTTGCTTCATACAGCGTTTACTACTGTATTTATCACGGGGAATGTTTGAAGAAGCTTTTGGCTTAATATCAGACATTGATGACCGAGTTTCATCTCCGGACATCGCGACGGAGCTTAAAGTTACATGCCCACCGTCTTGATGCATGGTGAGCCACTACCGCGCAAATACGAAGAGATTGTTTACCTCGTACAACATATTTATGGAAGCAATTAGTACCTTCTAAAACATAGCATACTCATTTCTAGAAGGTCTACTCCTGACGTAGCGTATATTCGTGGGCGGTGGTGATCTCTCATCATTAGGTGACCCACTTGCCAGTTTACCTCCTCTTCTATAGAAAGATACTGTTCCATGATAAATTATAAATAATAATAATAATGATTAATTGTAAAAACGTATATCTAATAATTAATAGTAAAAACTAATAATAATAATTAAAAGTATTTGTTTAAGGTGTATATTTACAGAGACCGTGACTCCGAGGTTAAGGTGAGTGCGCCGACGACTTCGAAAATGTCTACATTTGGTGAGTATCTGATATTATTATTAATTTAACTATTTTTCTATATCTATTGACCGAGTGAAATTAGCGAGAAATGTCTCCGTATAAGATAAATGATGTAAAAGGATCTAATTTATGTTATTCAAATCTGTTTTTATATTTGTGTTACACCTAAGTATAAAATTTTTGAGTAATGGACGAAAATAATATCTACATTGTATTGCATTTACTTAAAAACATAACAGTACGCGAACTGTACCAGTCCATTGGACTGCAATTCTGGCCCGAAAAAGTACCACTCAGCGGTAATCCACGACTATCCGAAGACACGGAAGACACTAAGTTCTACAAACTACAATGTAATAGGTGGCATTATATGAAGCTGGACACATATATGGAGGCACATTTTCAAATTTTTTTGTTACCCGGAATCAAACCCGGGACCGCAAGTAGTCAAGGACCGCTAAAACAAAGAGGCAATAAATAATGTTATTATCCCAGAAATGTAGTAATGTAGTAAAGAATCTAGGTGTTTTTATTGCCAGTACTCTTACTTGGACTAAACAACTACAGGAGGTCAGTGTAGGATATTTTTTTGCGCTTAGAACTAGTTGAAAAGTCTTCGTTTTTTGCTTCCAATATCTACCAAGATTCTGCTAGCTAATTCTCTTAGACCAATAGAAAAAGTGTGGTCTGAGCTCACTTACTATTACTTTCAATCCTAAATTATGCTGACGCTAGACGCTATGTGAATCTTACTGTTGAGGAAATAAATAAAGTCGAACATCTTCAAAATATTTGTATCAGATTTATAATATTATTTTCATTGCGTGAATATGATCACGTTTCCGAATTTCGTGCTAAGCTCCAGTGGTTGGATATCAACATTTGCTGGAACTGCCATATTCTCTCCTTTTAGTACTCTATTCTCTTTGTTCCATTTGAGCCTATTCATTTAAAGGAGAGGTTTAGATGTTGTAATAGTAAGGTCACGTTGTATCCATTATTATTCTCTTCAAGTTCCTTCTCGAAACCCTTGTTATTATAGCCGTTCTTTTGCCTCGCAAGCTGTGAGACTTAAGAATTCTCTCCCGTAGACATCAGGACATTTCCAAATAATAACACATAACTTTAAAAGTATTTTAAGGCGTCCCTTTCTGCGTTCACTGTAATTTAAGTTGCTTTTGACTTTTCTTGTTTGTTCTAAATAAAAATACCTATAATTAAAATAAGCTTCTGCTTTTAGGATGATTTATTTCGTCTAGTGTTAGATGCATTTCGATATTTTTAAGAGTGGGGTACCATTGTACAGTATCTTGCTAAATCTTGTTCTATACTCTAGGGTAGCCTGGAAGAGATCGCTGACTTGGCGATAAGGCCGCCTTTGTGTAACTTATAGTTAAATTTTATTTGATAGTACATATTTGTAATTTCTCTGTATTTGATGCAAAATAAAGAGTTTTTGTATTGTATTGTATCTCCATCCCACGCATCTCATGTGGAACCTGCTTATAGTAGTTTTGCTCACTTGGGTTTTTGTGACACAGCAGAAAACTATCACTCTACCTTGATAACGGCAATGGCGTGACATAATATGTATAAACGATAATACCTCCTTTTGAGTTTTCCAGAAGATGTTGATCGTAGCATAAGTTGTGTTTGATTCTCAGCACTGACAACGTTGGAAGGTATGCAGAGAGGCAACAGCAGACAGTCTGCGCTGCGCGGGGAGTACGTTATTGCCAGCTGCCTCGTACGCCTACAGGACTCTGGGCCACCAGATATATTCAAACTCGCCGACTTCCAAGGTAATCAACACTTAGTCATACAGCGTGTATAGTGTATACTGCCCCGCTTGGAGGATTATCGTGTTGCCTATTTGGTCAAAAAATGATTATACAAAGATGTTAATTGTGCGTTACCAACCTGAGGCAATAAAGTACCGGAACAGGAATTCGACGTTGGCGTAACCTGACGCAGCACGGCAGCATTAACAGGTAAAGCGGTACGTACCTAGCGTGTACCGAAGACAATAAAACCTGGAGGTTACCATAAGCTCTTAAAACAGTATTATTTCAATAATAATTATCGTCATCAGATAAAGACACCCTTATGACGTATTGGAAACGTGGACGAAAAGATCGCCACCTTTGTAAACGCAACTTTAGGGGTGTCAAATGGTAGATGATAACAGCATCATATTTTTTTTGTAAAATAAAATATAACAGAAAGACTGTAAATAGTGATTTTATAGATATTTGTAAAAAACAATTAAAGGCAAAATGAAAGTGATTTCAGGAACTGACTTTAAGAGTGTAAAACATGAAATAAGCTTATTAATTAAATAAATTCTGAAAACTTTAATCCAGTTGTAATTTTCAATAAAAATATAGAGGCCAGTCATTAATTGTTGTTGTCATTAGTGAAAATTCGAAATAACTGAATAAGTAGCAGTTCATAGTCATGTATTGTTATTGAAATATCAGCAAATTCTCGGTTTGTTGTTTCAGCAGACAGTTGGGCTTTCACTTAGTAAAACAACCTAAAAGTGGTCTTGAAACGATTTTTCTCTGTGCAACAGCTTTCAGGTTTTTTTTTTAATTAGTAGATTCTTTTGCCTTCTATGATATGTTACATATTTATCGTCAGGTTTTGGCGATCCATCATCAACAATAAACAAAAATACCATAATTAGTAAATATCCTATAATATTTAAATGTCCAACATCACTTACTTTTACCTTTTAACAATAGCTGTCCGTTTGATTCTTTGATCTATTTATCAGGTTGCTTTAGGAAAAACATAAAATTTACACTGACTGTCTACACTATTATTTATGGAGTCTAGTTTTTTTAACATAAAGATAAAAACAAACCAGAATAATAACCCATTTTCAAAACAACGTTTGATTATCAAATTTCACTAACCCCTTTTGTTGCAAATTTCTGCCGCAGCGTGCGCTGCGATCGTTTACTCTGTCCCTTCGATACTATCTTGCACGTACTCAATACCATAAAGTTGCTTATAAAGGCGGATGTTAACGATGGAACATAATATTAAATTTATTTGGTTTTTTTGGTTCAACAATAGTAAAGTAATATTGTGGTAGACCGACATTCTAAGCCTCCTGAAATAAATAATTCTAGTGGTCGCACATACCTAGATCGAAAATAAACCATAATACATTTTAATACCTTTTTTCATTTGTGTGTGTGTGTGTTTGTGTGTGCGTGTACGTGTGCGTGTGCGCAAGGTAAAATGTGTAATATTTTATTTTTTTATTTAATACTCTTTTTAAGCATTATTACAAATATACTTTAAGTGTGCTAAATTTCATACTTTTCCGTCAGCGAAATTTTAATGAAAAGGGGTCTAAAATATTTGCTTCACGTATGAATACTATGATGAGAGATACAGTGTTGCTACCTTGGTTTCTATAAGCGGCCAGTCGGGGTAGCTACAAAGGGCTAGATGTATACTCAAAAAGTATCTTGCCATCCGACACAATAAGATGCTACTCACTCCTATTCTGCGCTCTATAAGATTGATGAGTACTAGTTGGTAATAAGTTCTTTAGAAAAATTCTCTCCACCACGAGCAACTTATTCTCCTCTTTAGCTGTTAAAGTGACTGAGAAAGACTCACAGACGTACTTTAAAATTGGCCTTTTTATCGTAAAGGCGAGCATAGGCTTACCGTCACTAAAACCGTGACATCTGTCTAGGTGGTAGAGTTTCGCAGCGACTCACCCGGATTAGTACCACCGCCTTATCTAATCCTGACGCCATAAATTCGTGACATGTTCCGGTTCGGATGGTAAGGTAGCCGGTAAACTTACTTTTGCACGAGGTTTAACATCCCGGCCTCAGGTTGGCAACGCACTATTACCACCTTTGTTGTCTCTAGGAGCCGGGAATTTCTCCATCAGGAATTCCGTCTGCTTGTTTGCCTTCCAATATCATAAAAAAAACATACTTGCATAGTTTCGCGCCAGCACTCATAGTGGGTAGATAGAGAGTATCGAGTGCTAAACATCACGATACCAAGAGCCGACCTAACTTTCTCCACACTTAATACTCTTTTTTTACTCTTAATACACTTGATACTCAAATTGGTAGAATGTGTTAGACCACCTGAATAATTTTGTAACATCTTTGTATCACTCATATTCCGCAAATATTTTGTTTTTCTTTGTCTCTCTTTGCAACAAACATGCCGGTTTTGGCGAATCTTGACATCACCTTCGGAAAGAAGACGAGCGATATGATCGTGGTATATCAACCTAGGTCCCTCCGGGTACCTACATCCATTCACGTTTTCTTATCTGTTTCGTCAATCTTTCCACATGACTAAACAAACGGAGCACGCCCTTTCTCATTTTTAGTTAAGTATGTTATTTTTTCCAGTTAACCTCTAAGCCAGAACACGACCATAAAAAGCTCTGTCGTGGTTTGTATTCAACAGGTACAAAATATATGTCAACCAGTCTTACATCCGATAATGTCAGAGTGTCTTTACCTACTTTGACTATTCCGTGGTGTTTAACGACCTAGGAAGAGGTCATGATTACATTTTTTTTATGTACAGAAGCGGTAAGCGAGTCCACCACTCGGCTTCTTACAACGGTGAGCTCGATGGAGACGCTCGGCCCCTCCTCGTTGGCGGCAGAAGCGTTTGCTGCCATTGAATATTTTGCTACACCTGTGGAGAAACCTTTAAATGTAAGGAACACCGAACACCCACACAGGTCTCCAAGGTGCAGAGGATTATGCTTTTGACCACATTGTAGAGACGAGTGTCGACATGCTCTGAAGCGGTGAGCAAAACAGCGTGGACGTGGAGGAGCCCAGCGGAGGAGGCGGCTATGGGAAGTCTGCTGCTGCGGCTGGTGGACGCGGTGCGGCCCATACTTCAGGCGGAGACTAGGGTTCTGCGGGTTAACTCGCCAGTCTACGTCATCGGTAAATCCATTTCGCCCTTAAAAATAAATTTCAATTTATTATAATTTCAATTTATTATAATTATAATAAATTGAAAACAACAAGATTAATACAAATTATAAATATAATGACACAAACGAAAATTGGTAAATATGTTAATTAATATAATAGAAGCTAAAAAAATTATAATTTTTTATTCATAAAATCATTCACATCATAAAGTATTCTTTCTGTTGCCGCCACGTCAGCTCCCTTTTTCTACTTCAACTTTTTTCTACAACTAATGTCGCTCCTGCCCTCTTTCTCTCTCTAAGGCGAGCATAACACCTCTGACTTAGCACACCTACTGTTTCCATTTCAACCTTGTTTATCCTACTTTATATGTGCCCCTTTTTCTCTTCTAAAAAGTCGCATGGGAATAAATATAGTAACATTCAAAGTCAGTCTAATTTGCTGACTCAAAACCTCGCTTTGTACCAGCTTACCCAGCGCACTATGCACATTTTTCTCTTTGTATACCATTTAAGATACTGCTGCATCAAGATATACCTACCTACATATTACAATAATTACGTTCGCTTGTTCCATCACTAACTGTATCGTCTTCTAAAAATCTTACTTGCTTTCTAGCTACGTCTCTTTCAAAAAGCCATTATTTTGATTTACTTAGAATTCAAATGTAAACATCTTTCTTAACAGTTATCTTCGATCAGTGTGACAAAGGGTTGCAAACAGCATAATTTATTTAAGGCTGCTCCACTCGGTCACCATATCTACGCATACATACATATTCAATTATCGTAAACTTTGGACGCATTTATCCAAAGACAAGTTAAACAAGCGTGTTGGAAAACACACAACCCTGCTTGACACCAGTGTGAACATTCAACCAAGGCGAAGTGGAAAAGGTAATCAATATCTGTTAGCAATTGATCAGTTCAGCACACAAATTATTGGATCCTCACAAAAAAGTACCTACTTGATTAAGAACATTTGAGCATTTTCGAAAAAAAAAAAAGTTGTGTGTGCGATTCACAGACGATAGAAGTGAAATTCTCTCTCTCTCTTCTCTCGATCAATCTCTGTCAATGTATATGAATCTCGATCAATCTCTAACAATTTCGATCAATTTCTATCAATCTCGATCAATCTATCAATGTATATAAATCTCTATCAATGTCTATGAATCTCTATTTCTGTCAGTCTCTCTCTATAAAAGACAGAAAGAAACCTGCAACAAACAAACAAACATTACATCTCTAAATAAAGTAAATCGACAAAAGAATGAGATGAATACATATAATCCCACATTTTTGTATTTGTGTCTCTTACCTGTCGTTCTTCCGCTGCATCCGGTTTGAAATCACAACGATTCTAAAGAAGTTTCACTTTCAAAACATTCCGACTTTAAAAATTTTACGAGTTTTTTCGACTCACCAGTAAGCCTTTTTTTAGTTTTATTAGTCAGTGGTAATTTGAAATAAATAAATATTTATCACAAAGGCCGACACGCAGTAGGTTCTAGCCATTTAGTTTTTATTTGTTTAGATTAATAATGGGAGATCAATCGGCGATTCTGGTTTTAATACGAAGTAGGAAACGGTTTTCTTTTCATCTCATTTTAACAATTCCGTGGTGACAGGTGACCTGCACGGCAGCCTAGCGTCGTTGTTAGGTGTGGAGCGGCACGCGGGGGGCGCGGGCGGGGGCGGGGCGGCGGCGGCGGCGCGGCGGCTTTACCTCGGGGACTACGTGGACCGCGGCGCGCACGGCTGCGAGCTCGTGGCCTGGCTGCTAGCTGCCAAGCTGCGTCGCCCGCGACATACGCTACTGCTGCGGGGCAACCACGAGATACGAGACATACAAAACATGTTCACCTTCCACGCGTAAGTACTCCGCCGAACATACGCATTAACCCTTACATACACACCCAAAGTAAGCTATCCTCAAGAAATGCACGGCGAACGATATGAACATTAGGTATGTCCCAAAGTGTAACTTTGCAAACGAGAAGTGTAACTTTACGAGCGAGAAGTGTAACTTTGCGAGCGAGAAGTGTAACTTTGCGAGCGAGAAGTGTAACTTTGCGAGCGAGAAGCGCCTCTCCGCGATGCCATCAAGAATATAATTGGAATTGGCCCCATTGGAGTAAATTGTATCAATACCTAGTCTTGCCATAAATATTGTAATAAAGAAAAAAAATATTTTTTTAACTGCAAATAACATATATTACTTTTACAGTGTGTTAGTTTAATACATAAATATACAACAATTAAAAATATAAAAAGCTTATTCGAAGTGGTCTCCATTGGCTGCAATACAGTCCTTTAAACGTTGAGGCCAGTTATCAATAGAAGCACGCACTCTTTCCATGGGAAAATTCTTCACTGCCAATCGTATAGATTGTTTTAGGGACTCCAAATTATCATGGCGTTTAGAGCAAGCTGTACTCTCTAAAACTGACCATAAATCATAATCCAGCGGATTAAGATCGGGACTAGACGACGGCCAGTCTTCAGCTCTGATGAAGTCCGAAACGTTCGCTTCCAACCAAGACTGCGTGGACCGAGCTTTATGACCCGGCGCCGAGTCTTGCTGGAAGGACCATACTTGGTTATTGAACATGGTGATGTTAAGGGGCTTAACTACCTTCTCAAGAATGGTATCTTGATACACTTGTGCCGATGTTTTGATACCTTTTTCACAAAAATATGGCTCAGTCACTCCTTCATAGCTAACACCCCACCAAACCATCACTGAAGTTGGATAATGTCCACGTTGCACTCTGTCGACTAATTGGGAAGCTTCCTTAGAGCTTTGAGCATAAATACGGTCATTTTGTTTGTTAAAATGTTGCTCAATTGTAAAAATTTTCTCATCCGTAAACAAAATTTTTCTGTGACCTCCCTTTGCGTACCGCTTCAGTAATTGTTTCGATTTTACGACCCTATTCTTCTTTAAATTATCAGTTAAGAAATGACCAGAGCGTCTCTTATAGGCTGCAAGTCCTAAGTCATCTTTTAAAATACGCGACATGGTTCTAGGTGCTATCTTCATTTCCCGAGATAAAATCTTTTGCTTTCGGACAGGATTTCTTCGAATTCTTTCCCTTACTGCTTTGACCACCTTTTTCGTACGAACACTACGTGGACGGCCAGATCTTTTTCTGTCACAAACAGAGGAAGTCTCATTGTACCTATTAATAGCCCGGTACACAAACATTTTACTAAAACCAAGTGTATGGAGAGTTTTAAAAATTGCATTTGGCTCCATACCTACTTTGTGTAATGCAATCACAGCGATTCGGTTCTCTTTATCACCCCACTCCATTTTAATATCGCAAAATATTGTACAATGTATTGGCGCCAAAATGAGAAAACACAATGAACAATCGTATAAAAATGACAGATTCGAAATTCAAATGTAATATTTTTTTATTTTTAAGTGTAACAGTATTTATGGCCAGACTAAGTATTATAACGCTCCCAGCACTGGTTTCATCAATTTGGTCAAAACCCTCTTTGCCCAAACGATCTACTGTTTACCCGGTAATCCTATCCCTGTAGTTGTTATTTTCGGTCTTGTGAGCCACAATACAACGATTAACAAATTGACAGTACTTTTTTTTTACTTAAGCGAATACTCATCTTCTCTCCACCAATTACTGGACCATGGTTTCATGGACACGTTATTACACAAAATCCTAAACCCTGGGGGGGATAGAGATTACCTACATTTAGGCGTTAATAACGTTTAACTAGACCACTAGTTACCTAATAATAATAGATATTAAGTTTGAAGTTTACATCTCATGTTGACGCAATAGTCAGTAAACCTGGAAAAAGGCAGAGAAGACTTCAAGTCCAATAGGATAAAATTATTTTAGATAAATTCTTGGTTCGCGGCCAACTTTGAGACAGAGTTTCCACTAGTAGTTTAGAATCCCCAAAATACATATTCACAACGCAATGAGAGTGAGCAGCGCTCGTTCACTAGATAAAACAGCATTCCATCCTTCAGGCCTTTTTACCACCGTGCCACCTATAATCTTCGTCTCAAACACTTTGAAATAATGTCACTTGGTAACCGTCGCGTCACCATTTAGAGTTATGTTTTTTTTAAAAAATCTGGTATTGTAGATTGTCGCTATAGGCTTCAAAGTCTGTATATTAACGTTCCCGATAACCACCTACGATATCTAGAACTAAAAGTTTTTACATCCCTGTCAGTAGAACAATTCTCTTAAAAATCCCCTTTATCGAGAATCTGCGCCGAATATAATCGAACATGTGTGTCTACTGATATTGATATTTTCCTTAGGTATTAAAAATAAGTTGTCTGCATAGTACAATAATTGAAATAGTTGTCTAAACAAAATAAATAAAATAATTGTTAGAATCTATACTTGATATCGTCGGCACTTAATGGAACTCCATTGTATACACACTTTTTTGAGGTAAACTTTTCCACTATAGTATTGTGTAGGTATAGTGAAAAGTACAAGGTTTTACATAAAAAAGTGTGTTTTTTTATCTACCTTGCCTGTATCCTATCTCCTTGCCATCTGCTCAGTGTCCGCAGGAATGCCTTTTCCCAGTCGTTTCTGGTGGTAATTGGGGTCTTTAAGGTTATCTATTTCTTAATGCTCTTAAAATATTTTTTTAATACTAGGTACTTATAGTTTACGCGTCATGTGTGGCGTAGTTTATTGCCACGTATTATGTCCATGGCATTTAAGGGCACTTCCCACAAACTTATCTGTAATGATTTTCATACTTAACACGTTAAATTCAAACGTTGTCCCTTTTAGGTACCTCCTCATGTATCCCCACTTATATTACAGAGAATGTATAACAAAGTACGGCGAATTGGAGGGTGAAAGAATATGGAACGGGATCAATACCATATTTGACGTACTGCCGCTAGCTGCTGTTGTGGACAACAAGGTATCTATCCTACATTACAACGTACTATTAAGTCCTATAGTAGAGTGAATGTTGAACTTGGAATTACTATCTTATAAATAATCGCGTGATTCCAGTACCGTTTTAGAGATATCAAATCAATATATATGTCGTGGGCCGATCGTTGGATTGGCCACATCATGATGTGGCCGGGCACATCATGAAGTGCCGGCACATCATGATGCGCCCAGTATAAAGTTGGGCGGATCGTCGAGAACAACGTATTTGACGATATTCCCAGTTAAACACTGGGCCGATCGTAAAGTAGTTGCATTTCGCGCAGATGGTGGCGCTGTACCTACTCAAATGATATGCCCAAGTATCGCTGGCCAAATCGTCAAACGTTAAGCGTTGAACGATATGGCGGGTTTTAAATGGCCAGATCATGATGTGCCGGCGCTTCATAATGTGCCCGGCCACATCATGATGTGGCCAATCCAACGATCGGCCCACGACATATATACGTATTTGAGGTAAGTAGGTATTTCAAGTGAATGAATGTTGTACCTACGAAATAAAGACGACGAATTGAATTGAATAGAAACACGTAGGGGCAGTCTGGCAGATTTTAACCGTTTTCTTATAAGTTGCCACAATATCTATATAGAATCAAATTTAAACTTTACTATATCTCACATTGACAGCGACATTATTAGGGTATAATTATACGACTGAAAATAATTAACAAATATTAAACATTTTCAATAGCCTGCAACTAACGTCTTGATCAACCAAAACCAGCGAAAGAACCATTTCGATTAAGTAGGTATACCTATAAGCTTCCAAATAAAAAACAACGCTTTGAAGTCGAGCCACTCTTTCATGTTATGATGTCATATGAAATTTGCAATCATGTCCATGTAAAAGGCACTTGTGACGTTTCTATACAGACCGTGACATTTAAAGTACCAGTCAAATTTTGAGAAACCATTCGGTATAGTTGTTTCTATTTATGAAGTAATTGAAAATTAAAAAAAAAAACAATTTATTATTTTTATCCCACGCAAAATACAAGGTGCCACCGATCGCAGTCACATTTCCTGATCTAAGTATCATGATGAACACAGCCGAAAGCCACACGACATAGTATAATACTCGTAGTTATGTATTATGTTCCGTAATATTTGCAATTTATCCAAAACACTTCTGTGTGTCTATCTGTGGCAACATAACTTTTGAACGATTAGACCCAGTTTTATACAGATTTTTGTAATCGTAATGTTTGTAATTGTTTCAATACCCTACGCAAAATGAGGGGTTTTAACCTCCGACAAAAAAGGACTGTTATAAGTTTGACGTGTCTGTATATGTGTGTGTGTATGTATGTATGAGTGTGTACGTGTGTTATATGTTTTGTATGTCTCTCTGTGGCATCAATTTTTTTTAATGAATGGACCGATGTGATGTTTTTTTACCTAGGTGTTCTGCTGTCACGGGGGTATTCCTCCGCCATGGGTGTGTCCGCTGGTGTCCGCGATCGACAAGGTGCCGACGCCGCTGCCGAGGCCGGCTGAGCAGAGCACCATAGCTTGGGAGCTGCTATGGAACGATCCAATCAAGTAAGTTTTCTTTGTCACTAGACAGGCTTCTATGGTGAATAGCGCACGGGGTGTCCCGCGGAAATCTGCTGCGGAAAAATCCGCGCACCGGCACAGTGGGCGTTGCTCCATACAAAATGTATGGAAGCGATTTAGGCGGATAATTGCGCTGCAGTGTGCTCTGTCGCGGCCCGTTCAAATGAGTGCTTTTATTTAATTATAAAATAACCGGTGTTTTTGGGAACGGTAGTTATGTTAAAATTTCAAACGATATTTCACAATAATTGATATGCGGGCGTCAAGTCGAATGCATTCAGCAAAGAAGAAAACCTATTCTAACGGCTGTCAAGGATCCTCTTCACAAAAATATATTAAATACTCTGCGCGCCTCGCGTTTTGGTGTATTTGCAAACATAACTATAGACATATATATATGTAGGATCAGCTACGTAGACCGCCCTAAATCATATTAATAATTTCGGTAGTAATTATTTATTATTATAATTTATTTATTTAGATTAAAAAACTAAAACAACCATATTTAATCGCCTCTGTGGTCTAGCAGTCCAGGTGTTGGACTTGACTGCATGAGGTCCCGGGTTCGATTCCCGGGTCGGGCAACAAAAAGAAAATTTGGTTTTTCCAATTTTCTAATAAAAAAATGTTGCTCGGGATTAAATATGTGCCCGGTTGGCGATAGGCTTGCCACCTATCACATTGTGGGACTTAGTGTCTTTGGCCAGTCGTGGGTGCCCTGGTTGTGCCTCTGCCAACCTCTTCGGGGATATGGGCGTGAAGATGGAAAACAAACATATTGAATATTTTATTAGAAGCTCAGCAGGTATTGGCTCGGGCTCCTTTGTAGAATACTGCCTTCCTGTGCCAGGCAGCTCGTAAAAGACGAGGCTTACCGTCACTAACACCGTGACATCTGACTAGGTGGTAGAATTTCGCAGCGACTCATCCGGATTGGTACCACCGCCTTACCTATTCCTGCCGCCATAACGTCATGACGTGTTCCAGTTCGGAGGGTGAGGTAGCCGGTAAACTTACTTTTGATCGAGGCCTAACATCCCGGCCTCTGGTTGGCAACGCACCATTACAAGCTTTGGTGTCTCTAGGCGGCGGGAATTTCTTACCATCAGGAAATCCTTCCAATGTCATAAAAAAACATTCAGTGACGACTCGGCCGATTGGTATTAATCAATTATTTTCTCTGCTGTCATAAGGTCACATTGTCGTAGTCTAATCTTATACAAGTAACTATTGACATAATAATTCTTAAAAATAGGCCTAAAAGAATAACAGCAAGTCTTGCTTTGGAGCTGGCTGCCAACGATGGATTTGCTACAAATGTGAGACGTGGTACGGGTCATGTGTTTGACCAGAATGCCTTGAAGCGTTTCCTTCATGCCAACCAGCTGTCACACGTTGTACGAGCTCATGAGCTGCAGCCAAATGGTTTCATGGTAACATTTATCCTATGCCCAAATTATTAAATCTACGTAACGTACCTATTCATGATAAATACAACATCGTGTTCTTATCTAAAGGACTAGCGGCTCGCCCCGGCTTCGCACGGGTATAAAATATACATATATAAACCTTCCTCTTCAATCACTTTATATTTTGAAAAAACCGCATCAAAATCCGTTGCGTAGTTTAAAAGATTTAAGCAACGATTAATATAAGTAAGTAGTATTTTTAAAAAGAACATCGATAATTAGTACCTAAATAGTTCCGAAATCAATTTTAATAAGTGCATTAATTCAGTAAATTTACTCGATTTGGCTGCGTCTGCTTCATAGATGTGCGTCCTCCTCCCCTGCGGTTTCGACGTGCGAATCGTGCGACATATATCGACCGACGGCCATCGTTAATTTTAATACCAATTACAATTTTAAATTTTATTATAAAGCTTGTGTCGCGTGCGCTACGTACCTACCTTTTGAAACGGTTAAAGCTAAGCAAAAAAAACATCAATGACAAAATGCATTAAAATTTCTACGAAAGCTATACATAATACACTACAATTCTTATGGGTTAATAACACTAACATATAACAACATAATATTAATCCATAACTAGATAGACATGTTACTCGAATCGAAAAGTATTTCATTTTGAACAAAAATGCTCATGACCATTTCATTTCATTTACTGTCTAACCTAAAGTATTTAAAAAAATCGCGAGACAAAATAATGAAGCTGGTAATATATTAAATTATAAATTACGTGTCGCGTTGTTTGTCAGAAACTAATTAACTGATTTCAATCAAATTTGCAGACCGTGTGCAGTTTGATCCAACTTGAAAGATATGGTCAGAGTATACAAGGCTTTCCATTAATGGATGCTACTGTTGACGGGGCGGAGCGTGTCGGGTCGGGTCGCATCGCATTGCAAAGCCCACTGACACAGTATTAAGAATTCTACCAGTAGTCCAACTCCTTTGTTATTGAATTCATGCCGACATTTTATATACCTACTCACGGCAAGTCAGTCAAGGGTCAGGGTTGTCAAATAATAAATGTGAAGTTAATAATGAAACCGATGATGGTCTTGCTGAAGTTTCGTCCACAAAATTTTCATCTACAATGGACGAAACGACACCTTTTATTTTATTATTTTTTTCACCGACGATTCATTCACTATCAAATTACTGAAGTTGTTTAGTACAGTCAGATAAAAAAGTTTTATGCTAATGAACAATATAATACCAAAAAAACATAATACATATATATGTGACAACAGCTACATTGATTTGGCACTACTTACTTACTATTTTTCATCACAGATATAATCAATTCAAACTATTTTTTTTTATAATATTGGAAGTCAAACAAGCAGACGGATTTCCTGATGGTAAGAAATTCACGTCGCCTAGAGACACCAAAGGTGGTAATGGTGCGTTGCCAACCTGAGGCCGGGATGTAAGGCATCGAGCAAAAGTCAGTTTACCGACTATCTTTCCCTCTAACCGGAACACGTCAACAGCAGGCATTGACGTTATGGCGGCAGGAATAGGTAAGGCGGTGGTACCAATCCGGGCGAGTCGTTGCGAGACTTTACCACCTAGTAAGATGTAACGGTGTTAGTGACGGTGAGCCTATGCTCGCCTTTTACGAGCTGCCTGGCAGGAAGGCAGATGGTCTATTCTACAAAGGAGCCCGGACCAACACGGGGGGAATGTAAAATCATTCATAATGTATAATTAGCAGTATGTGATATATGTATTTATGAATCCA
>NJDD01001880.1:208463-220127 GCA_002245505.1 Calephelis nemesis
GTATCAATTTATATATAAAAGTTTAAAACATATACCTAAATGGATTGCTTTATTTTGTTAAAGCTTTGTATCTGACTGTATAAAAAAAAATTTTAATGGTGCATGAATCGACAGTGGAAAAATAATAAAATAAAAAGGTGTCGGTTCATCCATTGTGGATGAAAAAGCAAGCCATCCGGCTTATTTACGAATAAAAACGGAACACATTCTGTAAACCATTATAAATTTACAAGACAGCAAGTATT
This sequence comes from Calephelis nemesis, assembly GCA_002245505.1. NCBI lineage: Eukaryota > Metazoa > Arthropoda > Insecta > Lepidoptera > Riodinidae > Calephelis > Calephelis nemesis. The sequence continues at coordinate 208,709 of NJDD01001880.1, forward strand.
ACATTATAATAAAATATACTATAACATATTTTTTAACAAATAACGAGTGCAGACCCTTCTAGATAGAGAGCGCAAACTGTATAAAGTTTGCGCTCGCCGACCCTGCCGCTCGCTTCCCCGCGTTCCCCCCAGCGTTGCTCTGTGCAAGTACATGAGTCGGCCGACTGTTAGTATTAAGACTGTGCCACTGATGCGGGCCGGGCCGCATCGCATCGGCGCGGATTATTGTTACTCTGTACCAAAGTAGAGCAACGAAATAGAGAAGCAACTCGACTTTAAAATCGTCAAGTATGGAGAGTGGCGCCTCTAGTAGCTGCCGTATAAAACTTTAGCGTTAAAATACCATAGTGCTCTTTCTTAATAGTAACATCAGGATCTTTGGTCCACAGAACAACTATAGTACTCCGTCACTGTCCGTCCGTCCGTCACAAAACAAACATAATGAATATTTTATTAGAAGCTCAGCAGGTATTGGCTCGGGCTCCTTTGTAGAATACACCATCTGCCTTCCTGTGCCTGGCAGCTCGTAAAAGACGAGGCTTACCGTCACTAACACCGTGACATCTGACTAGGTGGTAGAATTTTGCAGCGACTCATCCGGATTGGTACCACCGCCTTACCTATTCCTGCCGCCATAACGTCATGACGTGTTCCGGTTCGGAGGGTAAGGTAGCCGGTAAACTTAACTTTGCGTGAAGCCTAACTTCCCGGCCTCAGGTTGGCAACGCACCATTACCACCTTGGGTGTCTCTAGGCGGCGGGAATTTCTTACCATCAGGAAATCTGTCGGCCTTCCAATATCATAAAAAAACCCAGTTTTTCTTACATTTGTAGGCATCACGTCCGCTATTAAAGGTCTAGTCTGTTTTTTTCTGAAGGGTTGCCCAATGATGGTATTCTTAAGTTACCTTTACAATAACGCAATTAAATAATCTAATAGTTTACCAGACGTCCCTAAACATCAATTTTAATGTTGAAATTTAATCAACTGCTAAGTTTGAGCACTTGTGGTGTAAAAAAAATGTTCTGGAGTTGTGTTAGCCAACCAGTTAATTAATAGCTTACATCATGAGGACTCTAAAACAGTAGCAAAATATCTACTTTATATCGTAAAATTATTGAGCTATAGCCATTAATGTGTAAAAGTAGAAAATTCATCTCAAATTTTAAAAATTATTTGCACATAGGTTTTTGAATTTTTTTTAGGTAAAGAAAAGCTATCGACCCTAAAAATTAGACTGTACTATCTTGTTGGATAGAGCGAAGCCGGAACGAAGCAGCAAGTAAACGAGACACGAGTATAGTGTTCTTACTCAATTTGTTTTTTTATTTGTATTAATAGAAAATTATTTTCTTCTTTTTGATTCAGTTAGATACAAAAGCGTCTTTTTTTAGTTTTTTAAAATGTTACTTATTTTTCCGTTTTCATTCTTTACTATGTAAATTTATTATAACGAAGAATCAGCTATTTAGGAGGTACGTACATGATACGAGAATGATATAATTTTTTTGATGCTGATCAATCTTTTTCATGATATTAAAATTCAACATTGAATTTGAAAAAAGACCAAAATTGAAAGCAAATTTCTTACTTATGAAATACTCGATAATGCGTGAAATTTAAAGTAACTGTAATAGAACAAATTCTTTATGAAATACTTTTTTATTAAAAATACCCTTTTTACAAACCTACTGAAAAAAATGTATATGAACTCTCACAACAAAAGGGAATTTTTGTCACCTCAATCTACCAACTACTCAACAAGTGGTCTGCTCAGTTTTCTATCAACCCCTGATCCTCAATATACTGACTACTATTTTTCAAAAAAAAACTGACTTTTACTTACTTAATATAATAATAATTTTGTTTCAGACCATAGATCCATAATTGTTATATGTCCATAAGAGATACAAACTTAAGCCAATAAATCTGACTTTACCGACCATTTCCACCCCTTAAATTTTATGCTTGTGTGATGAATGTTTAATCAAAAATACTTATACATGGAAAAAATTAACACTGAGAGCCAGAAATACAGACATATATTTTCATCATATAAATGTTTATCCCCGACGGGAATCAAACTCAAGCCTTGCTATTGGTTGGTGGAGTTAGGCTTCTACGCTAAGTGCTAAACCCTCGTCCAACTATTAGTGGTTATTGGTATTGCCTATTTTAAATCTTTCCCTCTCTTATTCAAAGAAATAAATATTTTAACCTTCTAAATACATAATATGTATTGCGAATTGTAATTGTTTATTTTTATCTAGTTTACAATGTAACAATTTATATTGAAAAAAGACAAGCCCACTGAGTTTCTTTCACTGGATCTTCTCAGTGTGAGGCCGCAATTCCCATCCGGTGGTAGTATATAAAAATGTCAAAACACACAATCTTTATAACATTGGAAGGCAAACAAGCAGACGGATTTCCTGATGGTAAGAAATTCCTGCCGCCTACAGACACCAAAGGTGGAAGTGGTGCACTGTCAATCAGAGTCCGGGATGTTAGGCCTCGAGCCTAATTCTAATTTCCCTGTATAGAGACAAAGAACTTGGGTCACATTAACCACATCCCATCCTTTTTAGACTTTTTGAACTATGAAAATTGGAGCAGCGGGAAAACTCAACATTTTTTCTTTAGAATGGAACTAGTTATATTTAAAAGTGGATGTTAAGTAACTGTAAAACATAAACACAATTTTACCAAAAAAAATTTTAATAAAATACTGAATTTTGCATAGCCTTTACACGGTTTACAGGCATTAATATTTTAATCACTTCACCATTTGTTGGATTATTTTCAATTATACTATATAATAAGGCTCGTAAAGATTTAATTGTTTGATTAAAATAGGATTTGCAAATATCTTCATCGAGTTGAAATAATGCAGAAAGACACAATAGTGAAAAATTATGTTTTAACTGAAGAAAGGTTAACATTATACAGTGTGGCAGAGGCATAGTAAAATCTATTACATTCTTCATATTTAAGGATCTTATTCCTTTGGCAATTTCATACAGTAACTGAAATGTAGGAATACCACAGAACTCTCGTAATTGTGAATCAGTCTTAATGTAATCTATGATTGTCTCCACTTTCAATGTGGCAACTTGACTATCAATTAATTCTTCTTCAATGTTTGAACTCTCCATATTTTCATCATCTTCACAGTCTCTGAAAAGTAGTTATGGTGACGTAACAATGAAAACATAAAATAAGAATAGGAGTGTGGTAATTAATTAATATACATAATATGAAATAACCTATTTAACAAATAACTAATTAACATTTTATTTTTTAAACAATAGGTATTTCAATAGTATTTGGAACAGAATATATTTTTTGAAAGTAATAACCTTATTTTCAAAGTGGCAAAAAAATAGTTTAAACGTAACAACAAATTACAAGTTTAAATTTCCAGTGGATGCAGCAAACAAATATTGTTTTGATTATTTTTAATGCACTTTGAACTATAAGGATACAATCAATCAATCAAAAAAATCAATCCATTTGTAGTCTGATAGTAAATTATATTAATTAACTTCCGGACAGATACTTACTTTGAATGAGTGCTGATTTCCTGTTTCAAAGGTGAGCGAGGGAGGTTCAGGGTTGGTATCACACCCTTTTTCAAACGGTTTACCATCTGTGTGTCATTTTGATCACCTAAAAAAATTTTTACATACTTAAACATAAAATTTCATATAAACCCACTCTGTATTTTACCATTCAATCACAATGCTATACATGACATACTTATAACATAATCACTGTCGCGAAAATGTAAAGTACAAATTCTTGTATCGCTTGTAATATTTTTCATTTTAAGCACTGATATCCATTTCTTTCTTAATTTATCTTCTGTTGGGATTCTGTGGAATAAAACGTCTCTGGTATGTCTTAAAGAATTCACACAATCCTGTACACGGCAAATACGCTTTTTGGACCGCCGTGAATCTTGATATGTTTTCATTTTGCTCCAAATAATATATTGTAACCTTTGCTCCAAAATTAAAATTGTTATTATTTATGTACCTACCTATCACAGACTAATAAGAGAAATAATTATTTGTTTTTGTTTATATTTTTTTTTTAAGTTAATTTGCCCCTTTAAGCCGGCTAAGACCTTTCGGCCATGCTGCCAAGTCTTCCGTAATAATAAATTCTTTTTCGTATTAAAATTTTAAAGTAATTTCTTCAGTTTCTGAACATATTGTCTTCCCCTTTTTCCTTCACTAATACAAAGGTTATTTGAGTCCTTCAATACGTCTTTAGTTTTAATTTCTTGAAGTTTACATATTTGTTTTATAGTATGTCACATCTTTGAATTACGATTATTTTCACACAAATTATAAAACCAAAATTCTGAACACCAAAATCATCTTCTTTCATGATGGCGCCAAAACTTCTACGTCAGTGCATAAAGTATTTTTATTATTATTTTTTTTACCTCTATACTTTATACTAGTCTTATATTATTTAATAAACCCATATCTTAATATGTCATGTCTTTTTCCCGTTTCGTCTTCAATTTTCTTTCTTGTTCAGGCCTCTGCCTCTTCTGTCATGATAAAACACTACAATAGTCTTTCACTGGGACAGTTTATTTACTAAATTACATTTACACACACCTAATTAATATTTACCCTTTAATTAATTTACAAATTATACATTTTTACACTACATTACACATTTTTAACCGTTCCGCCAAATATTATTATTATTTAACTAACTTAAAAAAAATATATAATTTATGTTTTTTTAAGTTAGTTTGCCCCTTTCTGGAGCCGGCTAAGACCTTTAGACCATGCTGCCATGTCTTCAGTATTAATTATTTCGTCTTTGGTCACATGTCTTCCGTATTTATTATTCTTATACAGTCATTAGTCACTATTTACAAAGTCACGTCAGGCTCTGACGTGACTTTGTAAATAGAACTGAGTAAAGCGGTGGTCACTTTACACAAACTCACTTTGGGAGATTTGGCGGCAGTGAGGAAATTCACGATACACTAATTTCTTCATGATTATTTCATTTGTGCACGTTTACTGAACAAAACTAAACTAATTCCCACCTAAATTAACTAATTTCACTCAATATAAACACAAAATTCAATAATTATGAAAAAATACGACCATTTTCATTCACGATGGCGCCAAAACTCCTTGTTTTTTTTAAGTTAATTTACCCCTGTCTTGGGCGGGTTAAGACCTTTAGGCCATGCTGCCACGTCTACCGTAATAATAAATTCTTTTTCATATTAAAATTTTAAATTCATTTCTTTAGTTTCTTAACATATTGTCTTCCCCTTTTTAAAAGTCATTTCCTTCACTGAGACAAAGGTTATTGTGTTTTGTCGTCATCGTGAATAAAGATGGTCGTATTTTTTCATAATTATTGATTTTCGTGTTTAAATTGAGTGAAATTAGTTAATTTAGGTGGGAATTAGTTTAGTTTTGTTCAGTAAAAGTGCACAAATGAAATAATAATGAAGAACATTAAGTTAGCATAATCTTCTTTAAATAAATAAAAGCCGATTTACTGTGCTACAAGCCACATGTAGTTCAGAATTGGTTTTGGTAAATTCAACAACCCTAATCACAACATCCGTGATTAGGGTTGTTGAATTAAGGTAACTTTGCCATGTTTAGTTGGAGGTTAGGGCTGCCAGAAAATTTCTTATGAATATTTTATAATAATAATTAAAAATTTAAAAAGTATCTTTTGTTTTGGGTTAGAATAATCAAACGTGTGAAGTGATTTAGCTATTTGCATAAATTCTGTCGAGCGTTACAATTTCACAATAGTTTCTTACATGTTTTTATAGTTTGATTTGTTAGAGATAGGTACATATTTATGTATATCTCTGACTGCCATGTAAACATTAGAGACTGATTATGCTAAATTATGTTCGATGTATCTTTATTTAAATAATTAAAAAAGAAATAAAAACTTGCTTTGCTTTAGAATCAATAATTAATTTATACTATTTTTGTTTTATTGCGTTAAATATCTACTTCAAGTTAAGCAACTAAGTAACTGGAAGTTAAATATGGTGTAAGCAGGCATCTATCGAATTAACAAACTATAGAAATTAATACATATTCACAACGAATAATAGTGTATGTTGATCTTATTAAAATTGATTTTGTTTTTTTTACATAGGTATATTTTTTCTACTAGTAAAACCCTTTTGTATTTGACAGCCCTAACCCTAACTTTTTCTTACTATGAAATATTTTTAAAACTCTTTGACACATGAACACACATTTATTCACAACAACCACTTTAAAAACTGGGTAATTATTTAAGAGATTCTAAAACAAACGTAAAATACGAAAATACATAAATCACATTAATGTTTGACACCAATCTGTCGTTAAAACCTTGGTGTCCAACGGTTACAGTGCTAAGGACAGGTAAATGGATCCATAAATCCATACTTAAATCTAAATAAAATAAAATTGCAAATTCAATAATTTTATCCGCAAAAAAGGACAAGTAAGTTCAAGTGCAGTAGAGAAAGGAAATCCTTTCTCTACTGCACTTGAAGGTTATTATCGGATGTGTTATATAAATTTGTCTTAAATGTTTGTTGTATAATTAATGTTTTGTACCTATACCTAAGTATTTATTAAAAAAAAACACGAATAATTTACAAAAGTAGAATCTACCTACTAAAATAAACACCTCATCCACAAACCTTACCTATTTTAAGTAGGTGGACGTTTGACCACTAATGACTAATTTTTAATAATTTAAACCCAATTTTGTTAAATTGGCACCAACGTGTAAGAAGATGGGCACAGTTTTACTAGATGGTAGGGTCCTGCAACGACTCGCCCGGACATACAGGCACCACCGCCTTACCTATTCCTTCCGCGAAATGACAATGCTCGTTATTGTCGTGTTTCGGTTGGAGGGTAGGGTAGCCGGTTTACTTACTTACGCAAGAGGCTGACCATCCTAGCCTCAGGTTGACAACGCACCATTAGGTACCACATTTGGTGTCTATAGGCGACGGCATTTCTTACCATCAGGAAATCCGTCTGCTTGTTGTCTCCCGATAACATAAAAAAAAAGTTTTTCCGTACATATGCATACATACATATCTTCACTCCAAGTAGGGAAATATAAACCTAACCACAACAGGGTAACTAAATTTACTAGGCGTTGACTGATGAGATTAGAGATATTATTTTGTTAGGTATAAGGTTGCTAATAACAAATAAACCTTGGTAGGTATTTTTGTTATTAACAATTTGAACTTAAGCTAAGTGTTATAGACTGCCAGTATTAGTATCCAACGCCTTAACTACTCTTGCAGTCGTAAAGTTCATGTTGAACATGATCGTGTTCCACTTGGGACCAACAACACCACAAGAAAATTTCATCCATAGTTTTATTTTGCCGCCTACTCTTGTCAACTTGATTTTTTTATTAATTTCTATATAAGATATGCATAAGCTGTCGTATTGGTTCGAAAATCGGCTTCTAAAAATATATTAACAGAAACATTCGCACGTCGTGCAGATGATTATATTCAGTGTGCAGCGAAACTATTTATATATCTAGATTCGAGGGTTAATAGTGTTAACGTTTGCAACTATAGGGCAAGAACAGTTTATTATGGACTAGCTATTCCCCGTGTGGTTATTGGTCCCACAGGAACATTTTTTCTGGATAAAAAATACCCTATGTGTTAATCCAAGTTACCCTCTTTGTGTGTGCCAATTTTCATGAAAATCGATTCAGCTGTTTTAGCGTGAAGCAGTTACTTGAAACAAACAAACATACAAACTTTCACATTCATAACATTTTTTTAGATAAATAAATATCCCTGGACAATTTTACACAAATTGAACCTAATCCCAAAGTAAGCAAATTATATGCTTGTGTTATGGGTGTTAGTCAACGATAATAGTACATATAAATACTTAAATAGATACCAGGATAAATTTAATAAACACCCAGACCCGGAAGTGCAGACATCTAAATACTCATCACACAAATGCCTGCCCCCGTCGGGAGTCGAACCCAAGCCTCGCTATTGATCGGTGTAGTTAGGCGTGTACGCTAGCCACTCGACCAACGAGGCGGTCAATATTAGTAGGATAGGATATCTTATCGCTATTAAATTGATTGATTTTAAAGTTAAAGAAACAAATTTGTTCCGGTCTAGAGACTGGAGGGTAGGGTAGTCGGGAAACTTGCACAATAGGACTTCTATCTCGTCCTTAGGACAGCGACGCATCTGCAATCCATGTTTATAAGCCACGGCTGTCTCTTACCATTAGGAGAACCGTGAGCTGGTTCGCTGACTTCTAACTTAAAAAAGCAAAGTTTATAGTAAGTTAATGTATTTCAACAGTGCCACCTAAATGGACAACTTATATCAGTATTTTCATCCTGGAACTACTGTGGTGGAACCAACGATTCTGGCGTCGTGCTGATAGATGACGGCAAGCTGCGCATACTACGAATCGCCGTCGACTAAAATACATGTTTGTTTTTTAAGAAATGCGAGTAATTTTAAGCAAATTCAATGTATATTTCGTTAACAAGGAACAGCCATTCCACAATTAAATTACTGACTTACTTCATTTATCTACTATTCCTACTAAAATACCAAATTGTTTATCCGGTTTGTCTGGCACGCCGACAGTCTTCGAGCCGCAGGACATTTTTTTATGATATCGGAAAGAAAATCGAATTAGGATAATTCGGTTATACTAGCTAAATTAGTTTCTGACGTCTGTAAGTATAGCAGTTTTTTTAATAAAACAAAATTTATCAATTAATGTAAATTTATCAGAATTTGATATGATTTCTATACCCGACATTTCAGACTCAGAATTATTACTGTCGCTACTAAAACCAATGTTTAAAATGAATCTACCTACTCGAATGGTTACAAAACACAGGCTCAAATTTCGGGTGCTCATCCTCGCATTTGATAGTATGGTCACATACTTTCTTCCAATCGTCGGGTCCTATCATGTTAACTTTTTCTAATATAATTTCTTTTACCGAGCTTACATTCATGGCAACATTTTTTTTTCGCTACGTGTCCCTTCATTTGGTACCAAACATTATCGATGGGATTAAAATCAGGATGATAAAGTGGTAATCATAAAAACTTAAAGCAGTGACTTCGGAGTAAAGACGTTCAACCACAGAATCATCCCACATTCTTTGAATGAACCGTAGCTGACCCGATAGTCGTCGAATTGTAACGGTTATATCTAGAGATACTTTTACTTTTTATTTCAGCAACTCGAATTGTCAAGGACCGAGCAATTACCAATCGGCTCGATTCCTTGGCGTTGCGTAGAGATGTGTCACTCAGTGTTCTCTACCGCATCTATCATGAGGAATGCTCTGAGGAGTTGTTTGGTTTAATTCCAGCCGCTGATTTTCACCTTCAGACATCGCGTCAGAACTTAAGGTATCATGCGCGGCGATCTGCAACTGCGATTCATTTCTTACCCCGCATAATAGGTACCTTTGTGGAATCAGTTACTGAGGGCGGTATTCTCAAACGATTATGACTTAGGAACTTTCAAGAAAAGAGCGTACTTATTCCTTAAAGGTCGACAACACACCTTTGATACTCCTGGTGTTGCGGATGTCCGTGGGCGGCGGTGATCACTTTCCATCAGGTGACCCACTTGCTCGTATGCCTCTTCTATGAAAAAAAAATCGTGTGAATTGGAAACTAGAATCGTTTATGTCGTTTTAGGTACTTTTGAACACAGCACCTACTAGATGATTAACTATTGTTAATCTATATAAAACTAAAATGATTTAGTTGCATATAAATTCAGTTAATCTGATAAAATATTTTTTAACTAAATGTTAATATTTCACCAGTATTGTGTTCCAGAGTACCTAAAATGACGTTCTCGATTCCAATCGAGCAATTGCATGAATCGAGCTTCAAGAGTAGCCCTACTGGTCTTGGAACAGAAACAAATTGCGGGAACGATATGCAATGAGATCGGTTACCCACTCTGTCGCCCTATACACTCGCATGACATTTTTATTAATGGTCGAAGACCATTTCATACCGGCGCCCTGCACAACTGACGGCGAGGGCCGGTTGCGGACAGGGACAGACGTCCCAGACCTCCTTCGGTGCTGTGCAGGGTGTAGGGGAGAATTTTTCTGTGGCGAGAATGCGTGTTTCTATTGATGAATGGCCTCAACGTTTAAATTTAATTCTTTAATGAGAATAGTTACAATATGTCAACAATACTTATAACAAGACTTAGTCGGTTAATTGAATTTTACGTAGTAGTAATTTTACACAATATGTATTTACTTTCTGATTTTTTTAATAAGCCTACAGAGCCAAGCATAAATATTTATACCTATTTCCAAATTTAACTATTTTTATTATCTGTCTTAATAGACTTTTTCTAAATAACATGGTTCCTAACTGATTACTATGAGCTTCAGCTATTCCACTAGGATTAGTTAGTAGCCATATAGCTCACCATGTAGTGACGCCCCTACATCCGAGCGATCTAGGCGGTCGCCTGGTTTACCTAGGTACCTATATGGACAGGCCGGCCTTAATGAGTGAAGATAAGAGATCCATACTTTATTAAACTTATTTATATCTTTGTCTATCCACACACGCGCAGGGAAATATTCATGGCGCTTTTTTATTTAAATAATTTTTTTTTCCACATCTTAAAAAAATTATGCGCTTTTTTATACGAATGGAAAATTATTTTGAATCTACTTTATCTTACTTTGAATATCGACTAAAGGAATATGTTCTATTTTAAACACAATGCACGTTATTGTAATTTTATTGGCCCAAATGAAGCAGTTAGTATATAATTTGGTACAATTTGCCAATTTGATTTCACACGTTTAAAGTTTAGGTAAGCTTTTAGCATTTTAGTAAATCTTGAAATTGCTTACTACGCACGACAAATTGCTTACCACGCACAAGCAAAAACAGTAAAGCACCTATCCTCATTCGCCTCATTAAGTTTTCCTCTTTTTTTGGTGAACACATTTTAGGTTCGTGTTAACGTTTTGAAGTTGACTTTTTGTAACTGGTGCTGATAGCTCTAAAATGACAAAAATCTTTTGACGAATAAAAACATTTTACAAAAGGCAATGCTAATCATTATACATATAATTCTTCTGTGAGTGTGTATGTCACTGAACTACCCTCGTGAACTTAGCATGCAAAACTCTTGAAAATTAGTTTTTTTTTATCGTAATGGGTTTAAAATCGTTTGTACCTGATTGTACCAACTTTTTTTTCGTTTGTACCTCAATAGTTCTAGGGGGCCCAAAAGGGCCCCCCATGCAAAACTCTTGAAAATCTGTTTTTATTTTAGGAATGGGTTTCAAATCGTTTGTACCTGATTGTACCAACTTTATTTTCGTTTG
>NJDD01001881.1:0-76737 GCA_002245505.1 Calephelis nemesis
ATAGGGTTAATATTTGATAAGAAGTGAACTGTACCATTGCAGAACTAACGGGTTAACTACTACAATATATGGGTTCTAAATAATACCACTAGACGATTAAATGGCCAAATTACTCTTATTACATTAATTTCTGGTTACGGCTTAATTAAGAAATAAAAATCTAGGTATCAGTAAATTAGTAGAGTGGAGATCCGGAAATATCTTACGTAACCGTAGTGTGACAGCGTGCATAGCGTAAGGCTTAACTTGATATAGAGATTCTGGAATTTAGGGTTTAAGAAAAATGTGTTGCTAGCGAGGCGTAGGAATTGATCTAAGAGGTTTCCGGATTTCATTTACTAATCAAACTCGCGAGGAACTAGTCCTAGAGACATTCGTAGGGAGAGGTTGGATTTTATTACACTATATATTTATTAATATATTATTGTTTATTTTAATTATACAAATATTTATCTAGTATGATTTATTATTTTAAAATTCATTCTCTCTCTCTCGACTCTAGAGACTGATCGAGTTAAATCTTTAGCATGGGTAACAAGCTTCGGGAAGGGTAGTTACAGCGTTAAATGTGGGCCTCTTAAATAAGGTCAGAGTCGCTCAGCGTACTATGGAGAGAACTATGCTCTGTGTTTCTCTGCGAGATATGATCCGTAATTCGGTGATCCGCAAGAGAACGAGAGTAACCGACATAGTTCAGAGAGTTAGCAAGCTGAAGTGGCAACGGGCAGGCTACATTGCTCGCAGAACCGACAACCGCTGGGGAAGAAAGTTTCGCGAGTGGCGGCCCCGCACCGGAGGACGTAGTGTTGGACGACCTCACACCCGGTAGACTGACGATATGGTCAAAGTCGTGGGGAGCCGCTGGATGCAAGCGGCTGGTGACCGTGACTTGTGGCGCTCTTTGGGGGAGGCCAATTTCCAGCAGTGGACGTCCCCCGGCTGATGATGATGATGATGATTACTTATTGTTTGGTTAGATTCTTAATAGGGGCGAGCATTTGTGAGGAACATCGAATTCTGAATTTTCTGTATATCTGAATCTATATAATATATTCCTATCACATTTGAGCTGGAAATTAAACGAAAAAAGCTAAGCAGATCTGCAAGGACACTTGGCACCCGATACTCTGCCACAGCCCACAAGGGACATGGCGTTAAGATATATGTATATATATATACTGTCAAAAAAATATCGGGAATGGATAACTTGTTTATGGTACCAAATTTCATTTTTTTTGTGTAGTTAGAGTGGCATAGCTGTTTACCATTGTGGCACGGAGTCTGAGTTGCATCTGTTATTGACCGATCGAGCGAAGCGAGTGAAGGTCTCTGTGTTCTGATGGGTTTGCAGTTGCATGTTTGTAAATTTGTATGTTTGTTCAACGATAACAAGTAGTAAAATATTTATTGGACATTTATTTCGTGTGAGGTATCAAATGAAAGGGCTTAATTTAAGCATTTCAAATATATATTTTTTAGTTTTCTGTTGTACGTAGTTTTTAAGTAAAAGACAAAAAATAATTCTGCTGTTCTGAATTTACTTGAAAACATAACAGCAACATTAACAAAGAATTCGGTAATTAACGGTAAAAGTGACGGCCACGATGATGTCGTTGGTGACAGTGTAGTGTCGGTGTCGTGACGATGTCGTGACAGTGTCACGCCCGTAATGATATCTTGATGATGATAATGTTGGTAATGCGTTTTAACTATATCGCGACTATCATAACGGTGAAGTTACGGACGATGTTGGTGATGATACGGTGACAATTTCGTAATGGTGTCACGATATCGATGTTGTTTGTGACTATGCCATGACTATGTCGTGAATGTGTAATGATATCATACAATGAAAGTTTTGGTGATGGTGTTGGAGACGATGCAATATCGTTACGTTTCCGTGACAGTGTTTCGGTGTAAATTAACATTTCCGTTAAAGAACTATGATTTAATGAAAAATTGTTTATTACCACGTAATCTAGATATACAAAAAAAAATGTATGCCGTATGTCGTACGTGCGTGCATGCGTACGTGCGTGCGTGTGCGCGCGCGCGCGCGTCTGTGTGTGTGTGTGTGTGTGTGTGTGTGTGTCTATGTGTGTGTGTCACTAGAGTCGTATAATAACCTTTGTCATATGCATTCTTCAATTCTTCATAAACCACAGAGTTTTTATTAAGGAAGGAGCTGAATGCAAATACACCTGCCACATCCCTGTCCCATCTATAACCTGTGTGCAATGCAAGAGCTCCACCCATGGAGAAACCTCCTGAAATGAGACAATTAAACAAAATGACAGAGTAGAGCTTATCTTTCATGTGTAATTTAAGGACATTTACAGTAGAAATATTACGTTGCACTCAGAGACGTCAATATCATAATTAATAAATAAGTCGAAATTGTCTTTACAAAATTGTGATTTAATGACAGATTAAATGTTACTTCACATCTTTGAGTGCAGCCGTAAGACACAGAGCTAATGCATTATAGCTTATAAGTATTTTGACACATGTTGAGAAAGAAAAAATATTTTAATGCATGACTGTTGCATATTTTTATACTTTACTTCAGTAAATTGTGTTTTGCATATTTGATATATTGTAACAGTTTATTACATGTCTCAGTCCTCACATGTAAAACCTTGTGGCAAATTTAAATAAAACTAAGATTTTAATTCCTAGTGAAATAATAAACCCTTACGCCTTATAACTTTAACACTCTTATATTAATCCAAGTTTGTAATGGTAAAATCAAACACTAACCGCCTTACCACAAAAAAATTAAGACACCTGTTTAACTACACACTAATCGAAATTAACCACCAACCAGTGCAAGCATCTACACTTATCATGTTATAAAAGAAAAATTAATTCCCAAGCCAAGCCAAGCATCAACGAAAACTAATAAATGCAAAAAATGAAATCTGATTGCCAAAATTCTATAGATTTTTTATACTACATATATACACAAATAACGGACCAACAAACAAAATAAAATAAATATCACTTAACAATTAAGGCCGTCAATAAAATAGGTTATTTCGATTGACATATGCTATGATATTTTGACCATTGACATGATATGTCCAAAACAGAGTAACTCTGATGCTCTAACAATTGACCAATTACAGAACTGATTTCAACACTATGAGCTCTCTTAGTTAAGTTAATTTTAAGAATTGTTTATGAATTGGATGGCTTGACACAAGGAACGCATAGCTAAATGTCGTACTTTGCACAGCGTTGTTTCATTACTTAGCCAAGTATGCTTCTGGAATATGGGTGTTAGTTAAATGAACATCATTAATATTCATATCAAGCATAATAATTAATATTCATTTCAAAACCAAGTAAGTATCCATTCTTTTACTAAGTTCAAACTCAAGATTTATTAAATGAACATCATTAACATTAATTTCAAAACCAAGTACCAGGCTTTTTACTAAGTTCAAACTCTATAGTTTTATACAAAGTTTCAACTCTAAATTTATTAAATAAACATAATTAATATTAATTTCAAATCAAGTATCTAGTTTTTTAACAAGATCCAACTCGTTATAACTGTAAATTTGTCAAATGAACATATCATTAATATTGATTTCAAAACAAAATACCAATGTGTTTAAAAAGATTTACACTTATCTAATAATAATAAATATGTTATTAGAAACATATTCAAAGTAATTAACTGTATAGTATAGTTATAAAGCTTACCAACTATAATTCTGCTGCTAGGAATGCCAGCCTCATTTTCGGTCTTTATCAAATCTTTGACAGTTACTCCCACTTTGTTAAGAGATTCTAGTATTTCAGGTACATTGGGGCTTATATCAGCTCGATCAAACCAGACATTGCTCATTAATCCACCTGCTGGTGTGTAAGGCTGCAAAGGTGCAGTTGGATACAAAATTTTCACATGAGGAAATGTAAAATTTTTTGCCATTAAATGTACCCACTCCTTCATATGATCCCCCGCTGCACCTGAAGGGTATCGATATTGAAAGGATTATTGCCTGTTTAGTAAAAGTTTGCAAATGGTGTTTGCAACATGATTTTAAAATTTTGCGGTGGTATTACCTACTCAATTTTTGTCTGTTGTTAGTTTACTTAAATACTCAAATACAATAACTACTGCATATGCAATAAAATACAAACATAATATTATATTGGTCTAAGAGACTAAAAATGGACAGCAGAACACATTTAGAGCATTTTTAGAACTTTGGTTCATCTGTCGATCTAGAAATTGCAATTTATGCTAAATCTGTTGATAATTACTTTACTGTGGTTACTTTGTTTACAAGAAAGATTTTAGGATACTCTTTAACC
The DNA here is from genome assembly GCA_002245505.1 of Calephelis nemesis. Classification (NCBI taxonomy): domain Eukaryota; kingdom Metazoa; phylum Arthropoda; class Insecta; order Lepidoptera; family Riodinidae; genus Calephelis; species Calephelis nemesis. The sequence continues at coordinate 4,327 of NJDD01001881.1, forward strand.
TATTTGCTCCAGGGGTTCTTATACGAAACGAAAAAAAGACAATTTTAAATTTAGCTGTAACTCAGAATAGTACAATTATTTATTTGACTTATTCTTTTTGTTAGTTTAGAAATTATACCTATATTCTGAACTCAGTAAAATAGTCCAACTTACATAAGTAACTTGAAAACCAAGAATGTCCATGGAATTTATAAATAAATGTATGGATGTGGATGTATAAACTGACACATTTATAGATATCACATCTCCAATTTCGTTATGGGGTAGTTTAATACAAATATTAAAAAAAGCATTTACTCCTATCTAACAAAGGTGCAAGATTGTATGAGGTATCAATTATTATTTGTCTTTGATTGAGATTGTTTTTGCTATTTTTCTAATTCTTATAGAAAATTAGTAACAAAGATTCTGCTTTTACCTGTACTATATAGATTTCAGTAATGTAGTTATTTTGTTTTTTACTTTAATCTTTTACTCACAATGAAAAATGTTAAAAGTTTATTGACATTTTAACAACTTTGAATGTCATTCTCTTGTTGTTAAAATAAAGTGTCTTTAAGTGAATATTATAGAATTGTAGAATTCTCACTGTATGTCAAATGATTATTATACTCTCATTACATGAATTTAAAGTAGTATTTTAAGTAAACAAAAAAAGAGTATTTTTTAGAATTAAGGAGTTATTGGTTGTTTGTCTTTTACTGCTTTTTTGATATCCTCAGTGTGGTTGGGTTTGTATAACAAAATGTAGGTATGTGCATTAATTAAGAACATGTATAAAATTCAGCAAATATCATAATATAAAAAAAATAATGTAAATTAACTCCGATTCCAATACTGTGAAAGCCATCACTCTTAGGGCTGTCTACTCATTCTATTTATTAGGGAAGTTTTAATGTTCCTCTACACTGGTAATGCAGAGTAAGATTTATTATTGTAACATATTTACTCGTAATATGTACATCTTACTAACCTTGTAAATATAAACAGGCTTTCCTATTAACAGCCAAACTTTAGTAAGTTTGACTGTTTGTTTGTTTTATTTCTGTTAATATAGTGGTGGATGGTAGCAAAGCCATGCCCACTATGTTACAATATATAGGGAATATTTTGAGAGAGGGCTAGGAATCCTATAACACTTGTGATCTATGAAATGTTTGAAAATTAAATAAAAATATAAATTATATTTTTATCTGATGAAAAATACAAAATGTATTGTTACAACATAAACAAAGTATTCAACTGGTTCCCGCTGACCACAACTGGATATGTAGGCACATGACAATAGAGTGACAAGTGATGTTTTAAAACGGACTTTTTTAAATGAATGTTTATAAAAGTACTACACTATTATTATTATGTATATATTGATAATTTGGTGGTTTTTTTATTCCGTACACTCCTTATAACGATACCTCTCTATAACAATAAAAATGCTCAGTCCCTTGACTCTTTGTTCCCTCACTTGTCAGAGTTACACTGTATTTCAATTTTGCAATAATGTTTAAAACGCATTGTCATTTTAGCCTTAACTACCTTGTGTTGAAATTTGGCCGATCCTTTGAAATTAACTTTATAGAATAATATTAACCATCGAAGGGTGTCCACCCAAAATCATGTGCAGTTTTTCCCATTCATTTTGACTACCATAAAAAAACAAAGAACAGAATGTAACCATGAGTTTTACTCATATTTTCTTAATGCATATTGTTGTTGTACCATGGAATAGCAATAGCTATTAACAATAATTAGTTTATCTTTGTATTCAAGAAAATTTGCCTTTGAAGAAGAAATAAAACGAGATATCTCAATACCACCTCATTAATAACCGCTTTTAGATTATTGCCAAACCAGCTGACCCTTTTAAGGCTCGCGTGAATGGACGATTACTGAACATTCCATACTAATATTTTCCAACAGATAGGGAAATGTATATGATAGGTTATATTACATTATTTTTTTCGATTTAAGACATTCATGATTGATATTGATGACTACAATCATTGCTTTAAGAAAGAAGGGTTTTGTGATGTTATCTTACTTATCTGTGTCTAAAACAGTACTTGAATAAATTTGTAGATATTTTTATCCAAATTAAGGTTATTTACATACCTGATCCATGAAAAAATATCACAGTAGCTGTGTGTTTTACTCCTGTATTTTTTGTTAAATGTAATGCACCAAATTTGGACATGATTGGGTCGCGCCTGATTTATTAAATAATAGTAGTAGCAGCTTCACAAAACCACTTTGTTTTTGAGATTTGAAACATAAATTTTACCTACCTAAAGTACCTAAAGGTTAAATTTTGAAAATGACATCTGAAATCAGTGTCTCCAACTGACGCATGTCAAACTACGGTATTACCAGATAAAAAATACGGTATACTACGGTGTGACCATTATGAAAACTATGGTAGAATTACGTCATAAGTATATTAATTAAATAAAAACCATTCATATACATATTTATATTTCATTTATACTTTTATACATTAAAGCGTTCATCATATTCATCATTTTATCCTGTGACTCAAAATCAACACAATTTTTGCCTTGTCTTTTTACATACTGTTCGGCTAGTTTTCCTGTGATAGTTTTTGTGATAACTTAGTTCCTTTTATCAGTTTTTTATATTATTAACCTGACTATACACTCTTTCGCAGTTAGCGTTTCCATCATAAAATTAGCTAGACTTGCAAATGGTTTAGTTCCATCTCATTGTTGGTATCCAGCGAAGGGTTATTTTCTTTCAAAATTAGTAATCGTCGCCACTGGTTATCTATATTTTGTTGTTCTTGTAACAATTTGGGAGTTTCAATTTTTGACAGGATGGTGCTATTTTATTTTGAACGAACAAACTGGGAAAGTATGACGGGATTCCCCAGTCATAATCATAGCGGAAATCGTAGTGAAGCACTCATTTTACTGTTATTCAGTGTTGACTTATTGATTATCTATTTTTTCGAGTATGAAAATGAGTATAACTCAAATTACGGTAGCTTTGTATACCGTAGCACATATACTACGGTAGGTGGTATAGACAGCAAAATTACGGTATGTTTACCGTAATTACGGCATAGTTGGAGACACTGTCTGAAATCCATAGAAATTAGAAAAAGGATTATGACAGATCAAACTTCATGGGCACCACAGAACAATAAACAGAGATGTGCACAGTGCACAGAATAGAAATTGAGTGTTTTGCGCCATTGTCAAAGAAAATGGTCATAGTTTCTTCAATTGTCATAGTTGTACTTCGGGTATATTATGAGTGAAGTTAGTTAATTTAGGTGGCAATTAATTCAATTTTGTTAAGATAAGGAGCACAAGTGAAATAATCATGAAGAAATTATTGTATCGTGTATTTCCTCGTTGCTGCCAAATGTCGTTAAATGAACTTAAGTAATAAGACCTACTCATTTACTCAAGACCCTGAAAATTGAAGTTACTTTCTTTGACGACTTCTGACTAACATTGAACAATTTTAACCCAAGTTTATTAAAACGGGTAACTTGATATCAATTTCGATTTTTGACTAAAGGGAAATGCTAGTGCTAGCGATAAAAAGTAAACAAAAAAACAGAAGGAAACCACACTTGTGACGGTTGACACAAAAGAGTAATAGTTGACAATTAGTTGACACTTTTTCACAGTCACTTGTTAAAGAGTATTTATATTCTTTGGTCCTGTATCATCTTATTAATATATCGTCCCCATAGAGCGAAAAGTCATTAAGTCAAAAAAATACGTTTTGAGATAATCGCAGTTAAAGTTCTGAAATGTTGAAATATTCATAACTTTAACATACTCTAACATATCTCTTTGATTTTATATATATTTTGAAGGACATTGAATAAGTTATTTATTACACCGAATATACTAAATGAAAATAGCGCAATTGATGAGAAAAATTAAAAAATGAGAATTAGTTATTTGTCCTTTTTAGAATGTCCGCCCTAATTTTTAGTTAGTTAATTTTCTATCCTAGTTAGTGATTTTTCACACGATTCTAAGTTGCAATACCATTTCACTACAAGGAGAGAACAATTACTAATTCGAGTTAGTTATTTTTCGCTTTCGGGTAATTTGCCTTATTGTTGAAATTAAAGCCTCACTAAATCATTTTAATGATTTTATTTTACCTAAAAGGTTGCGGATGCATTAAAACATGAAAAGAAAAAGTCATTAAGTCGTTTTATTTTCGAGCTTTGTAACGTTTTTGTAAATGTAAAATCATTAACTAAGTTAGTTATTTTTCTTGTTTTGACTGTGAGGACAAAGAACAGAATTAGTTGTTTTTTACATTTTGTAAATTGAAAACGAAAGCACCTATAAAATTGACAGTCAGACCGATATTTAGAGAAATAAAATGTAGTTTTAGTGACATTGAAAACTCATTTTGGTCATTTTTCGACTTAGTGATTTTTCGCTCTACGGGGACGATATATAAATCTCGTGTCACAATGTTTGCCCTCAATGGACTCCTAAACCACTTAACCGATTATAATAAAATTCGCACACCATGTGCAGCTCGATCCAACTTAAGAGATTTTTTACAGAGAAAATTACCATCCGAGCGAAGCCGAAACGGGCAGCTAGTTGACGTATATTCCTATTTTTATGTCCTGTATAGGTATGTTACGCTCTTTTTTGTGTTATGACTGTGTGCTGTGACTGTGTGCTAAGCCAATTGTACAAGTCTACCGGCTATCCCACCCTCCGGATAGGAATAATACTGTCATTTTGGCAGAACGAATAGAAAAGGCGGTGGATCCCTAAACGAACGAGTTACAGCAAATCAAAAACTACAGTAGTACAGTATTATTGGTATTATTGGTACCACCGTTGCTTGCCTCTTACGAGATGCCTGGCCGAAAGGCAAGTAGCTTATCCCTCATACAAATACAATCAGTGGTATATTCTTCATAGAAGACCCGACACTGGACTTGACTTAAGATTTGAAATTTGGTAAGTGTAAGGTACCTACCAATTGCCAGAAAGAAGGCAGCTAATAGCTATACCACACGCATTACAGTTTCATGACACTACACAACCATACAGGAGCAATTCCTCTATGTAGGTATTGTATACTAAAAATGGAACTTAGTTATATGATTTGCTTATTGTTTAAAGATGCAACGAGAGAGAGTGGAAGTAACTTCTACGAGCCCCGCTTTTTCCATCCTATATTCATACTATTTATTACTTTGAATGGAAAAAAGAACTAGCTTTTATTGGCAAATGGCTTTTCAAAGCAAGGTTTCGAATCAGATTCGAATTGCATAATTCACGATAATTTGATGGTTATCCCAGTTTATGGGTATAATCTGTGATCCCAGTGCTTTTTTTTGGAAGCAACAGTTGGTTATTTCAGTAAAGCATGAAAGTAGAACAAATGCGGTCGAAAAGAGAGTGCTGCAAAAAATCTGTGATGGCATACCGCCTGGCCGCATTTACAACAGTGAGTTCCGAGAGAGAGAGTAGAACTGAAAAAGAAAAATGTGTTGGTGTTAAAATGAGAGAGGGCATGATCCGTTAGTTAGGCCACGTGAAAGAATGGCAGAATATGAAAGATTGACAAAACAGACAATGCAAGTATGGATGGATATAGATATGTACCCGAGGAGACTTGAGTTGACATTTTATGAATGATTACTCAAGTTTTATTTGAGTTAGTGAGTCTCTGAAACAAGCATGTTTGTATGAAGAGAGTAATGAATGTAGAGGAAGCTCGGCAAATCTGCAAGGGTCGAATGTGACCCTCAATACTCTTTAACATACGTAAGGGACTTGGTATGAATATATGTAAACTGTTCCTGGCTACTAGTTCTACACTGGTGGCATATTCGAAGTGAAACAAAGTGATGTATCTTGCAAATAAAAATAACAGAAAATGTATTATTTGTAACCATTCAGCAGACTACGTCATGGCTTAAGAACGTCTTTACGAAACATGGTCTCGAACTAAGGTTAAAAGCAGCCACATCTTTACACTCGTACCTTTTTTTGAAATGGCTAATATGTATGATGCTGGCAGCCCGGTTTTTGCAACTTCATCGGACACTCATACCTACGAGTTTGACTTTGACTGCCGGTACTGCCGAAATACCTACTGATATGTAATAAATTTCTTATTCTTTAGGTTCGAATATAAAAATACACTTTTTATTTGAAAACCTTTTCACTTATATAGCGCTAGATCGGTATTAAAAAAAACCGAAGGTTGAACTGTTAAAAACCTTTTTCTATTTGTTTCGAATACAAAAAACAGCGTAATAATTTCTCTCCCCGTTGTTCTTGGTCTGTTATTGACTTCACATTTTCAGGTGCTGGTGTATTATTCTCAACATCTGGAGAATCCAATAAAGCTATTGAACGATCCAGTAATTTACGCTCTAGCTCTTGAAGAGATAACTTTAATTGCTTCACTGGTTGTTTCCAATGAAACTTATGCTGATTTTTTATATTATTCTTTAGTTTTTGATTGTGAGTTGATAGGATCGATTCAATGCCACGATCAATTCTATATACATTAGGAGCAGGACATACAGAGTGGTAAGAAGGAAAACGACGAGATTGATAAAGGGGCCCATGAACAGCGGGCTGACATTTATATGTTTCAAGACAATAATAACCAGGGCCTGGTGTTTTTTCTTTACCATGTACAGGTATGTAATTATGCCACGGCATAAATCGTCCTTCTGACGAATGAAATGGACAAGAATATTGCAATCTGATCGATCTTGTCGCCTTAAACTGTCCTTGAGGCTGATCAGCAGGACTAGGCTCATTGAGTTTTTTTCTTAAAGGTATCATTCTCATCGTATGGGATTTAAACTGCCAAGTAGGTGAAGGGCCGCAATCGTGAGGCTTAAAGTCATCACATTCTGTTTCTACATCGGATTCATCATCGTCATTATCCTCACGTACATCCTTAAATCTATCTGATGATGATCCAAATGGGGCCGTTGGACAGTGTGGAAACAGGCACGGCTTATAAACTGCATTATAACTTGCCGGACCAGGACCTTCTTCGAGGCGAGGCTTAAACCGCATGGCACTAACTCCAAACGGAGCACGACTTCTCAATTTTGCATGAGACGATTTTTTTGAGATTCTTATTCCATCAAAATCTCTTTTCACCCAGTAATCTGCTGGGCCTGGACAAATGTTATATTTTGATGTAAGAAATCTATCCGCTTTAGAACCTAAACATTGCAACACCGTACCTTTCGGTAACATTGGACTGTATGATGCTGGTCCTGGAAATTTTTCTCTAATATTGCGACGTTGTTCACGATCTAAATAACGCAACTGCATACAATTTTTACGTCTAAGCTCGCGTAATTTTTCAGCACATGTTACGTTTGGATCGGGTTTTCTTTCAAGTATATAATCTGCCGGACCTGGTGTATCCTTTGCTTTATTTTGACTTCTCGTTGATGTCCATTTACTCCATTTCCATCCCTGATAAAAAGCAGTAGATTCATTTACTCGCGTGTCATAAAACCGAGGACTTTCGGTTTCCGTTTCCGCTGCTTCTTTTTGTTTAGATTGCGATTTCAATGTAGGCCCTTTGAATAACCACCGAGGAACCTTTCCTTGGCATATTGGTTCTTTTGATTGGTCATAGTCTTTTTCATCTACATCACATTCACATGGATCGTTAAGTCCACACCGACATAAAAGTTCTTTTATATCTTCCTCACTTAGCGTTTCGTAAGAAAAGCGTGGTAGTTTTGATTGTATCGATGTACAATTCGGAATCTTTTTGGGCAAATCAATATTATAAATTTCATGTGTCCATAACTTTGCAGCATTTTTTATGTGACGAGGAGTTTTAGAAAGAAATGGTGCACGATTTAATTTTAATAATGGAGGATTTATATTTTGATAAGCCCCTGGGTCAAAAATTCTATAATAAACAGGTGCGGATTTAAATCTTTGAACTGTGTCATAAGCCATTTGCAAAACATTCGCATATATTTTAATAAAATATAAAAAATCTTATTAATTGAATTGTAAAAGTAAACAAATCTAAAATGTCAAACATAGTAGAGTATTGTAGTCTATTTCTATGTCTTTGACATAGATTACAGCTATAGAAATAGGAATTCATATTATAGGTCAATGATTAAAGCAAAGAGTATGATTAAAGTAACCACAGGTTCTACCCGTAGGTAACTGTCCAGTCAAATTACTTAAGTGTTACCATTGACCTCTAAATATAAGTGTTACCCACCCCCAAGGAATACAATATAAATACTCTTTAGTAAGAGCCCACCCCAAACTGTCATAAATTCAGTGGTAATCACTAAATCGCGCCCAAAAAGTTTCGATTTAAAAAATCTATTTGTCATGGCGTTTTTATATTATTAATACGGCGACGGAGATTCAGGACCGTAGGGTAACATAAATAAGTTGACGTAATCAAGTACTTTTCTAGGTACAAAGACTTTTTATGGTGTACAGCAGTCAGCTACTTGTCTGAGTTGGAATCCACTGCCTTACCTAACCCTTGTCTTATCACCACACTGCAGGGACACCAAAGCAGTGGTTTCGAATGAATACTGTTGATTAATTTGGAATTAAGGGAGCGTTCAAGTATTACGTAACGCAATTTGGGGGGAGGGGGGGGTCTCGTGAAACGTTACGATGCGTTATAAGGGGAGTAGGGGGTCTATCTTACAATAAAATAAACATAAATTTTAATTAGTATTATTACCGCAAAGGCAATTGAAAGTATACCAAGGATTAAAACTATAACTTTTTGTGACTTTAGGGTAAAAATGATCTCTTGAGTGCTACGTAACGTTTAGAGAGGAGTAGGGGGAGGGTACAGAAAAACATTGCTGTGCATTACAAGGGAAGGAGNNGGGGGGTCAAAAATCTTCAAATATGGCGTTACGTAATACTTAAACGCTCCCATAGAAGCCCGTAAGTACTCTCAAAGCCATACAGCAAAGCATAGGTCAGACATCTGCAAAGCTAGTTGTACGAAAAGTGTCAATATTGTCTTTTTCCAATATATTAGCTATTTTTCTATGTTTAACAAGTCCACTGCTTATGTTAATGCATCCAAACACATAACTTTGGATCACTATACTTATCAAAGTTTGTTTTACTCGTTAAAAGTACTCGCACATTACTCTTATGACGGATAGCAGTGGATCCCTACCGGGGCAAGGTAATTCACAACACTTTACCAACAGTACGTAGTAAAAAAACCCATTTTATACATTATTTATCTTGTACATTTTATGTATCGATCTCGATACACTACTTTTTTCTGAACAGCCATAGTAATGTCAGAACCACCAGATAGATTATGCCTCTTATTGATCAGAACGGCAGGCATATTTTTTGTTCATGACACGTTTCTTTGTAGCTATTTCATGTGCATAAATACATGCATGTGCATAAATCATAAAGTCAATTTGCTGCCTAGAATATTAGTGTCTGCCGAGAACTGGCAAATAATAATTTTCAGAATTTGAGTAGATTAATTGAATAAGTATTTGAATAAACGAATGGGATTAGGATGGGAAAACCTATGTATATTAGCTTAGAATAGACAAATAACAATATCCAGAATTTGACATTGAAGTATTTATTTAAGGAAAAAATATTGACTTACAAACACTACAACGACCAAACTACACACTAATAGATTTGAATAGGTTTCAGTAAAAGATGTCATAAAGTTATATCTGCACAAGTTATCAAAAAGAGACCTACTTAAACTAACAAATATCTTACGATCACAGCATACTCATCAGCTTTGTTGAAAAGATGAAAATGCTATACCTGGTCCAGACACTCATTTTTTTACACAAGGTAGCCTGTCATACTTTTCTAAATTCGAAATTTTTTGCCAAAAAACTGGCGAATGTTTTTTTTTTACAAATAAATGATTGGACTAGGTATAACATATGGAATTATTCTTAAAGCTAACCTTGTTTGCTCTCCAAGATTAACATTTCCACTGCTACTATATAGCGCTATAAACATGAACACACCCAGTTAGGACATTGTCCGATTCCGGTCACAAGGCCTGACGACTACAGAATACATTTTTGAGGGATAATTCTACGATATTAAAATGATGTGGTAATTTAATTCAGTTATCAATATGCCAATCTCGGTTGCGATTTTTATCTCTTTCATTTTAAGTTTTAGGTGACAAGAAAATATTCACGAGACTTTCCCGTTCTACAATACTTATCATTGAGATAACCAAATCACATGCGAAGTCTAACATTAACAAGTTATATCTAACTTTCTTGTCAACTTGTTTTTTTAATTATCCCATATCTTACAACAGCAACTACGTCCAGGTTGGCAGTAGGCCTTGGTCATGTTCATATTGTATATTAAAGTTTGTTAATTTTGTTTGTCAAATAAAGCTACAGATTCTAATTGTTAAGGAATTCTACCGTTGGACTTCTCCCTTACAGCACGCACCATTCACCTTCCAATAAATCTGGTTTTATGTCCGGGCCCTAAAGTTTTAAGGACTTATCTCCTTGGGAGACGACCTGGGCCACGTCCTTCATATACATATCACTACCATAATTTATTTTCTAATATAGTTCCTGTACATACTGGGTAATTTCTTTGGTCCATAATGTTTAAGTGTATAAAATTTTTGAATTACAAACCTATGATCTTAAGGTGCATCACTAAAATATTTCTAACAAAATAAGTGAAATCGTACAACTCGTTAATGCAAAATAGCTACGTTTTAATGTTACTTTACCCTTTTTAAACGGGAATCATATAGGTAAACAAGATTAAAGAAGTCACTTTACTCGCGCGCCATATTTCATCACAATGAGTTCAGTAAATTTCATGTGAAACCCTGGTTACCCAGCTTTATTGACAATTGACATGATCGACAAAAAATTTAAACTTTTCAAAAACGTTTTCTACCTTCCCCAACCGCTTTTTAAACATACTTTTTTAATATCTTCATCGTACATAATATATTCTCTCTCTAGTCTTACTGTATTGTTTAATATTATTTCTTATTAAATATTGAATATTATAACTTTTTGTAAGTACAGGATTTTTTAGAGGTCAATCACTTTATATAATTGTTAAATCACCGTCAACATAGCAGTGAAATTGTTAAAAGATCACCTGAAACGTTATACCACCGGAGTTATACTTAAAGCTACAAAATGTTCCCTTCATTGAACATGTTATTATAAGATGAGATCGCATTTAATCATGGATGTATATTGTAAATTATTTTATGAAATAATCGAAGCGAAACAAGCCTTGCTATTCATAAAGAAATCAGGCTAAAGAGAGCACAACTTTGTGAATTTTTATTTTCCACTCAAATAGTTTTCCCCTCATGGATCATTAGTTTATACCTCAAAATCACTTTTTCATTCTTTGAGGGATGTAATTCTTCAAAAATGCGATTCCTAATTTTTATAAAGATCTTAAATATTAAATTTTTAATAACGTCAACAAAAAACAAACTACTTGTATTTCATACAACCTTTAACACGCCTTTTTACCCTTTTAAGATACAAATCTAAAAATAATCCTAACATATGTGTTTTATTACTATATGTAGGGCCTAAATATACCACACTTCTGTAATTTTACCCCTTTAGGGGTGGAATTTTTAATTATATTTGTATGAAAAATTTCATCGAAAATCGTTTGACGATTTCGATTATTCAGTAAATCACGTTTTCGTTTCATGAATTTAAATTTCATATTATAATTTAGGAAAATATGAGCTTCAAATTCATCACACAATGTACATCTCCTAGTAACCCAAACAGAGTTGCTGGTTACCTACGCTGACCAACGAGATGTTCAATGATATGTTTTAAAGTTTTTCCTTGCAAAAGACAGATATAACGTTATTCTTTGCCTCGTACCTGATTACAATTTCATTTTATTTTACAAACTTTATAAATTCACAAAATTGTGATCACTTACCCTCATTCTTTTGAAACTAATTTATAGAACATCGATTTTTTTATCCAAAAGATTAATACATACATATACATCATGGCAACAACATTAAATTGGTATATTATAATACCTTCTACAGCTATACAAAGTAAAAGTTTGGCTCATAAAAACTACTACTATTATTTAATAACAGGGGATTTAGAAGAAATGCTTGAAATTTTAATAGTTATATTTTTACTTAAGGTATCATACATTAATTATAGGACATACCCTCACTTCGCTCTGCGTAAGGCATTAAGCTGCGCAAAATATTCAAAATATTGTCTAGAAGTAAAACAATAATTGAGAGTTGAAATATTAGTACACGTAAATTTATGTACAGTTTAACTGCATATTTAATAATGTATAACCTTAATTTCTTTTTTATAGATTGTGAATTGTTTTTTATACGCGTAACTGTATTATCAGATAAGGATATTTGTTGTCCTAAAAGGGATTAGTAGCAGCATTGATAAAAACTTGCAAACGTTATTTCAGACTTTTTGAGCGTATTTTTTTATTTGGTAATTACCAGGAAGACGGACTAAACCACATAAATACAGAAGTAATACTGGCTGGACGACTTTATTAAGGTGATTACAATTTCCTACATAAACATGTAAATAAACGTCATATTGAAATAGTAATAGTTTAATAGAAGTATCGCTTAGGTTGACTAAACTCTATAAATGTTCAACGCTCGAATAAAACCTAAAATCCCCCCTTGAATTCCCCTGTTATTAAACAATACCAATAACTTATGAGAGCACAGTTTCATACCAGAATATGTCAGACATAGAATGAAAATGTCAGAAAAGCAAGGAGAAAATACTTTTGAATTTAGCAACACTTACATACTACCTTACATCACTAAGACTATTCTGAACGATTATGCATTATATGGTTAAAGTGTACGACATATTTACAACAAAAGGATACAATAAACACTTACTTATAAATTACCATTGTGCAGATATTAAACATAAAATAAACTCTAAAATAACTAAACACCGAGTCGTTAGAAAAACTCTGCAAATTATGTATAAGAAAATAAATGCATCCTTACAAAATAACAAAGGAATGTCAACGTAATATTAAAATATATGTGACTAATTTAACCACAAAGTTTTTAATATAATACGAGTTTTACTTATCGATTAATAGCTGAGATTAATTGACTTGAAAAGTAACTTAGGAAAACTTAACGAATTTAAATACAAAAAACAGGTCTAAAGTAAAAAATACATATATATTTCTCATAAACAAAATTGTATAAATTAAAGTTTTTGCGCAACACGTGCACTATAACATCGATATTGTTGCAAAGCGTTCCTTTATATATTTCCAATAAGGTAGAATTCGGTTCTACGAACTATGATATATTCTAATCATTCATATTTTATACAAAAGTAAAGTTTATTTCATGTGAACTTCACCACACATCGTTTTGCCTTTACTTCTTTAAAATTGGTATTGCAAAGACACATTATGTAAAAAAAACGCTATTTAAAAAAAGCGTTATATCGTGTTTGCAACTATATCTGCTAAAATGCAGGTGTTAGGCAAAGCTATTATCATTAATAGCAGAATTCTGCTCAACGTACATCGTACGTTTAAATGATGAAAGGTTTCTTGTAACAAAAAATATATATTCTAATCACAGTATTAGAAAAAAATAAACACTTAAAATAGTGCAAAAATTTGGTACAAATTATAAGCAACGCTTGGAATCAACACACATTGCAAATATAAACCTTATTTAACATACTACTAAGAAATCTTAACTAAAGTAACTCTCTTGTATACATAGTGTTTTTGAAAAAAAAATACCGTAAAGTGGTAACATTAATAAAAAAATATAAACAACCATTTTAAACATAAGTTTTTCACAAGAAATATGAATATTGGTCAAAGATTTATTGATAAAAAATACTGAATTAGAGTATTAGGCGGTAAAAAAAAGAAATTGGCCTTAAGAGATATCGACCAGTTAATTTTTTTTAGAAGTTTTTTTTTTGAAAGACGAAAAGGCATTTTTGTCGCTGAGTATCAACACACGTATAAACTACATAGTCTTATGTAGGAAAAATACTTTACTTATGCCAAAAACCTCAGTTTTGAAAGTGTAAATAATATTCCACAAAAAATCCCATCGAGTAAATACACATATAACCTTATACACATGATCTAATAAAAAAATGTAAAGGTAAGCCTTTTGTAAATAGTTTAGATATGTTCTTTGACTATAAAAAGTGGACCATTTACAATCGTATTTATGAAAGTTTTAGTATGGCGGCGAGAGGACGGATATTTTTTTTGACAGCATGTTGCCACATAATTAATTTCAGAATATTTAAGATTTTTTTGTTTTAATATTTCCTAAACTTAAAAAACCGTAATAAATAATGTTATTAGTTTGTTGTTAAAAACAATTAAAAACATAATATTTCAATGATGTAGAAACTCCACGATTAGCAACATCATATTTTTTATAATTAATTAGATTAGTACAAATCCTTCTCCTTCTCCCACCTGATGAAAAGTGAAGAAGAGATGTAAGCAAATTATATTAAGCTAGAATAATTATAAGTTATAACGTCCTTGAAATACCTTCTTGGGAAGAGAAATTTTGTTATTCTAATTTTTTAATTCTATACATACTTTTCATTTAAGACTTGTAGTTTTCAACAATGGACTTTATATATTACACTAAAGCCAACAGGTTTCACTTTTTACAATATCATCGGGGCTTCTCAACTAAAGATAAGTTTTTCTTTATTTTTAGCGTTTTCCCGTATGGCGTGATAAAAAGTTATACCGGTTGGCTGGAATGTAGTATAAAGTGTAACAAGTGTATCAAAGTGTATTGTGAAAAAGTACAAGTGTAACTTGGAAGGTAGGTATGTATATAATAAGATTCCACTAGAATTCCTCAACCTTTCTAAATATGAAGCCATCTGTGATTGTACAAGTATATATAAAAATACTGCCTGGTTTCTGTTAACGCACCACTCTCGTAGCCACAGTAAAATTTATTTTAATATGGCACACCCACTACTAATAATCAAAGAACTATTAATAGAAATATTTATCATTTTTTAGATATAGTAATTTATAAACGCCGAAGAGTTTGATTTGAGAAAAGGTTATATTTTCGACGCCTATATTTTTTAAGTTGATTGAATTTTCAATTATTTGTGAAAAAAAAACTTTTTATCTGAACAAACGTCCTTCAGAGGTGGTCCCATTACCACCAGTGGAGTTACTCTTGAATCTCGATATCATGCAAATTGGAAATTGGAATCGGACTTGTCATTTTGTAATTTGAACTAGTGAACACAATTCAAGAAAATTGTTAATATTTAGATGATAATAAACAATAATTTATTACATCAGATTCGTTGATTTTTGAAATATTAACAACTCGCTAGCTTTGTGTACAAGATTACAAAACTACACAAATGCGATTCGGATTTCCAATTTGCCTGGAATCGAGATTCAAGAGTAACCCTCCGAATTCGATAAAATCCCAGAAAACTCGGAAAAAATCCTTGTTTCTTTGTACTTAGACATAATTGAATTTGAAATCGATTTTTAGGCGTTTTACTACATTTATATTGTTACAGTAAAAAGTATTCGTTTGACATTAGTTAGGGAAACATCGCGATCGTAATAATTACTCCACCACTTTGTTTTTTTTTATTTTAAAGACGACCAATAAACATAATAGAGGACATTGATTATCTTTTTGAAAGAGTTTCGTAACCGTCATAAACACACATTATATTTGTCATGACACATACCTTAGGAGTATACTTACATATAACTTACGAGACTAACTTACAACATTGATTTCTTTTTCCACTACTTTCCAAAAGTACAGCAGAGTTACCACAGGTTCAAAAGCTTGTTACGAAAGCACAGTAGTTCAACAGATAATAACCAAACAAAATACACAACATTGATTCTTTTTTTTTTCTTTTTTTTCTTATTTGACACACACAGAGTAGACTATTGTACTATATACATGACACAAAACAATGAAAAAGACGCCAATTGACGCGCGGGATTTTTTTTTGGGTAATTATGATACCTATGAGAAAAAAACATAAAGAAAAATCTTGTTAGTACATTACTTAATACATTTAATTAAAAAAATAATATAAAAATACAAAGCCGCATAGTGTTAGAAATCAATGCAGGTTTTGTCTGAGGACAATAAACAATTTGTTACCTATCTGTGGAACTCCTTAAATAGTAATTTTGGCAAAAGTTATCTCGAAAATCAAACATTTTATTCCCTTTGCACTAAAAACTAAATATCTGGCAATGACAAAACAACCTCCACAGATAAAAATAGCAATATACTAACAAGTGTATATACAAAGAGAGACTGAATACCATCGCGTCATCTAACCAATTCAAAATCAAAGATATTTTCGAATACCGTCACTTATCATCTAATGCTGACAAATAATGATTTCGAAGAAAAGAGAATTATTTACTAAACAAGTAATATATAATAAAAAAATAACATTCATGTTAAAAGAGATTGTGAAATTACGAAATCGCGTCACCAAAATGCATGAAAGTTATATTAGCTTTTGTTGGCAATAACTTCGCTAAACATTTTTTTTCAGAAAATGGGCTAACTTAATAATTACAAAACTCAAAAAAATGTTATCTAAACAAAAAAAATCAACTGAAATGTATGGTCCTACAGCTTTATTTGAGTAGTGTCAAGTATTTTGTTCGGTTATGTTATAACCAAGCCCGTTTATGGCCAAAAAATCCCTTAACATTGTTTATGTCAGGGGCAACTGTAGTCATACAAACATGTTTAATTAAGTACGTTTTGAAGATAATTTTAAAGTCACAACACATTTTAAACAATAGATCCATCCATCGCCTCGAATGTACGCAGTACTGCCAACATGCGAGTCATCAAACTTTGAGTTGATAAAATACGTACCTGGGAATAAATAAATAAGGTTTAAAACATGAGTATTTTTTGTGACAAGTTTTTGTTTGTTTATAAGGTACAATCCATATAACATAGAGTGCTATTCAGAATGTATCAAATAAGTTTAACAACGACAGGATAATGTCATGAATTTTATAAGTTTTCATGACAACCGTAAATAGGTTAAGTGTTTGTTTTGTTTGGAATAAATTATCACAAATTTTAAAGAAAAAAAATTAAATTCAGATAAATTCTTATTTATGTAAAAACTATTCTGAATGCATCAAATAAGCTTAAAAACGATAAGATAATGTCATGAATTTTATGAGTTTTTATGACCACAGTAAATAGGTTAAGTGTATTTAATACCACTAAGTGTTTGGAATAAATTTTCACAAATTTTAAAGAAGAAAATAACAATATTCAGATATATTCTTATTCATATGAGCTCTATTTAGAATGTATCAAATAAGCCTAAACACGATAGGAAAATGTGAGAAATTTAATGAGTATTCATGACCACAGGAAATAGATTAAGTATATTAATTGATAGCACTAAGTATTTGGGTTTGATTTGGGATAAATTTATACAAAATTTTAAAGAAAAAAAAAAAATATTTTTATTCATGTAAAAGTATTACAGAGTAATGTGATCGGTAAAGAATTAAAAAAATCACAAGAGTTAAATCCTCAGTCAAAAGGTGCGGGTTCGAAAAATCTCGCAATTAGGCCAAACACCCCGGCTACAGGATAGCGACGTACAATGTACGTGTGACGTACATAAAAAAGTGTCTGTGTAAAAAAATATATTTCTTTGAAATCTGTGAAATTTCATGCCAAGGACCGGACTAATGTAAATATTAAAATATATTAAAAACTTACTTTCCCTTCCTTCTTCAAGGGCAATATGGCAATGAGCCACCACAACCAGTTAGGACCATCAGGTGAACACCACCAATGCTCCTGTGTCTCCAGCCACAATGGCCACGGACCAAATGCAGTCTCTATCTCGTCCCGGAACTCGGGGGTCATGCTCTCTAACCATGTGAAAGCCTTGTCAACTATGTTCTCGGCTAGAGTCTGAATGTTACACACTTCTTCTGGAGTGGGGATGGCGTCGACAACTTGACGGATGCGGGCAACATCACACCTACACAAAAAAGGTAAGGTACATAACATCAGATAATAATGAAGAACAGAAAAACTGAAAAAAACAACAACTCCAACTAAATAGTTGGATCACTAGGTTGTATTACTAGGCACCTAGTGAAAACACTATGTTGTCATTTGATAATCCTTTTACTAATGATAGAAAATGATTCCGAAATGGTCTCACATCAATTTTATCAACATCCTACTACTACTTATACTTATTAATGCACAAATTCTCGTTTATCATTCGTTCACTTTAGATGAGGAACTCAAAAAGGTTCCGAAATGGTCCCACATACATTTTATCAATATTCTACAAGTTTTTGAGTTATACTTAATAATACATAAGTAAACATTTTATGCACTATTAAATATAACTCGAGAACCACTAGTCGAATCATGATGAAATGAATATGGGGTTACAGTACTACTATTTAAATTATGCACTTCGGCTTTACAGTTTTTTCTCTACTCTTTTTGAAGTTATACTTCTTTTGGCGCGTTAGGAAAAAATGATGAGGGTAAATTTTTACGATGCGCGCGCACACCGTCACGAAAAACCGACATGATGAAGTTAGCTATAGATAACATTTTAGTTTTTCAAAAAAAGGTACCAACAAAGTAAAAGTAAGGACATCTACGTATGTTTGCGTGAGAACTGACAACTGTATTCACAATATTTCTTTATTTCTTTGGTTAGTGTCATTTTGTCTACAAATGTGAAATAAGGCAAAATATAAAATTTTTAAAAAGATTTTTATCTTATTACGCCGAAGAAGTATAACTTCTAACGCGTGTTTACGTGTACATAAGTACACACATAATTTTTTTTTACACTTTATACTTTTATTTTTAAATTGGCTGACCTAATCTAAATTTAAGCGAAATGATTAATTATGTGTAATAACAACTCTATGTAGATATTTTTAAAATACATTCGGATTTCCGAAGCTTGACGAATGTAGCCGAAGCACACAATTTAAATAGTACTGCCGTACCAATTGTTCTAAAAAGAACCATCGAAACCGGTTGGCTATTAACGGAGTAATCGCGTAACAAACATACACTCGACATGAGAAACTCCTCTTTTTTGGAATCGTTTAAAAATACATGAGATTAATTTTTGTTTTTCAAACTAATCTACTTATATAAAATTGAATGCCTATTTCGCGTGGTCATCGATCAGAAGGACCTATTTCGCTAATTCTTTTTTTGTCTTCCTTATTGTCAGAGGAAGGATCATTTAAACAAAAACACATTCATAGTTAGGGCAGAATGAGGCCTCTTGGGTCAATCAGTGCTAAGAATAAGTCCTCACATCGTACACCGGAACAAACGAACCGATTTCACTAATTCGTTTTTTGTCAGAAGAAGGTTGATATGAAAAACGAATTTTGATGTTTATAGTTAGTACAGGGCACCGTCTGTCGGCTTAGCTAGTCTCCTATAAGTAAATATAATAAAACTTACCCATCTCTGACATCCCTCTCTACAACTTTGAACCTTGATACACCAACAGTTGATACGATGCATCGATTATCTTCAAAGGTAACGCAGTCGCGGATTTCAAGTATCTAAAATTTTTTGAAGTAAGTTACACTTATATATATACTACTAGCTGTTACTCGCGGCGTTGCACGCGTGGTTAAAGGTCCTACGGGAACGTTTTTCCAAGTAAGTGTAAATCCAAGATACCCTCTATGCGTGCTCAAAATTTCATGAAAATCGTTTCAGCAGTTTTTGCGTTAAAGACAAACAAACACACAAACTTTCGCATTTATAACATTAATAGGATAACTATTTCTACTCTAAAAAGAGGGTGAAACTTAGTTATATGCATAATTTTTTTAATAATTTGTATTGTCTGAGTCTTCACTCCTAGCGATAGTACAAGTCCAAAAATGAAAAAAAAGGAATGTCACTGCCAAACTAGCAATCCAATTAGACACCAAATTTTTATGTATATATTTTTAGTATAACAATAACAAAAAATATTTAGAATCACAAATATAAAATAAAAAAATAGTTTAAGATATATGGCTTTTGTATAAATACTACTAAATTTATATAGACCCTGAAGTTTCAAATACCTAAATAATACCTATTGCAAATTTCACACCAATACCAAGGAATATTTGAATATAATAGTTCATTAACAACCTTTTACAATTCATTTACTTGTAAGTAAAATATCTATTCAAAAAATACCAATTACACATTTTTCTACCAAAATACTTAGTGTTTTTTAATTAGTAACACCGTTATTCACATTTTTTGGACTTGAATTATCGTGATTCTTATTAATTTTGTTTACAGGATATTTGACAGTTTATCTAAGGAAATAGTTTATGAAAATCACTTACCATTCCGTAATCTGCCAAAACGTGATCGCGTTCGAAGGACAGAATGCCAAATCGCCGCGAACCCGATTTCAGTATTTGTAAAATCATCAACCAGTGCCGGAAGTTTTTTATAAATAGCGGGCACGGCATCCTGTGCAATGTTAGTCAATATTAATGGTATAATGTCAAAGCGTGTTTGCTTTTGAAACACATAAGCTGTAATGCCTGCACCGATTTTGACGATATTTGGCATGTGGCTAGATTACAACCTAGAGATGGAAAAGGTTTATTTTTATTATAGACTCAATGTTTTTTAAAAAAAACTCCATTCATATTGTAAAAGATCGTTGGTTAATTACACAAAGAGAAGATACGAACTACATCTACCTTCATCGAGCTGATACAACTATCAATAAACATAATAGTTAATTAGAATGAAACATATTTTATAATAAATTTAGTGTTTAAGAACATATATTTAAAATGGGTTTCCTGAAAAAAACCTGGGCAGAATATTTATAATTATTTATTAAATAACATTTTTTTATTTCGATTTTTTACAGATAATCATATATCACTATATTGCGTCCAATTATTATAAAAAATACCTTAATGCCTCTCTTTGGTAAGTATACTGTGTGTAGTAAGGTATAGCGAGCGCTGACTTTACGGCAAAAAGGACAAATGCTGTTCGGATTGGAAACGATGAAGAACCACTATTACTTAAAACGGCTCTATTTAACTTAAGGGCGATAGGGCCATCGCATCCCTATGTCGAATTCCTTAACACTATAAAGATGTAAGGTTGCTCTTACCCCGGGAAAGCGACGTAAGAAATGACGATAGGAATGACATCTGGTTCCAATGGTAGAGGCGGAATGTCCAAGCATTTTAAAAGCGCACAGAAGAACTGGTTGTCTCTTGTCTGTAAGTATGAAAAATTTATTATAAAAAATTAAATTTATTATTTTTTAGGCTGTGCGACAATCATAATAAAATATTTACTTTTTTTTTTAATGACATTGGAAGGCAAACAAGCAGACGGATTTCCTGATGGTAAGAAATTCCCGCCGCCTAGAGACACCAAAGGTGGTAATGGTGCGTTGCCAACCACAAGCCGGGATGTTAGGCCTCGAGCAAAAGTAAGTTTACCGGCTACCTTACCCTCCGAACCGGAATACGTCATGACGTTATGGCGACAGGAATAGGTAAGGCGGTGGTACCAATCCGGGTGAGTCGCTGCGAAACTCTACCACCTAGTCAGATGTCACGGTGTTAGTGACGGCAAGCCTATGCTCGCCTTTTACGAGCTGCCTGGCACAGGAATGCAGATGGTCTATTCTACAAAGGAGCCCGGACCAACACGGGGGAAACTTACTTACTTTAAATTTTACTTATTTTAAAATAAAGATTCTTGGAAAACATACTAATCGTATTTTATCAAATAATCCAAAATAAGCGTTCAAATTTATCATATTAAATAGTTACTCTTTTTTTCTCATCTTAAGTAGCTTAGATTATAAGAAAATTCATATCCTTCAAATGCATAAAAAATAACCAAAATTGGTGCAAGTTTTCTCCCCAAAATCAATAAAATAAGCAATTATTTTTGGGACTAGTTTTTAATGTAATTTATTTAGAAACACTTGTACTTTCCACAATATATTTTATTATTTTTTATTTTTATAATTTAGCCAACCGGTTTCGCTATACAAGCATCATCAGGGCTATATAACAATTATAATTATATGTTATATAGCCCTGATGATGCTTGTATAGTCAATATTAATGGTATAATGTCAAAGCGTGTTTGCTTTTGAAACACATAAGCTGTAATGCCTGCACCGATTTTGACGATATTTGGCATGTGGCTAGATTACAACCTAGAGATGGAAAAGGTTTTTAAATTTGCCGAGAAAGTAGGAAAGTCAGCAAAATCTTTTGTGTACTATTTGACCACATTTAGCAAATAACTTTATTAAACACCACTGTTTTCAAATTTTGATCTGTTTTTTCGAAAAACAACGTGAAATTTTCTAAAACACCCCAAAGTAAAATTAGGTGAGACTTGACTCAACCCCCACCCCCATAAACGTCTCACGTACTAATATTGAACGCTCGAGAAATTAATTAAAATTAAAATGTATGAATAAAAAAACAGTAACCAAGTATTTTAAAATGTGGGTAGTAGTAAAATCTAGATAGTATACTTACATCTTCAAGTCTAAAGTCCACCAGTGAGCCAGAGCATAAAGCACATTTCTGCCTATAGTATAAGTTCCGTTCAATGCAACAGCGGCAAAAAGTGTGGCCACAGGGAGTCGAGACAGGTTCCCTTATAGTGTTGGTGCAAAGTACACACTCCAAATCCTCAAGCTTTAGCCAGCTTTGGGCTGACTGTTCACGGACAGACATACTCAGCTCCCGTTTCGCCTTGTTGGGACCACGCTCTTTGCAGGTGATAAATATGCTCTGGAATAAAGTACAATGATGAATTTTTGTTTAAAGCAAATGCATTATTTGAAAATAAAACTCACATATCGCATAAAGACAGAAAAAGAAATTTAGTAGGAGATCCCAAGAGGGTGACTTGGGGAGTTACCCGAGTGCGTCAGATTATTAAGTAGATCGATGGTTAATCTATAAACATTTCTAGCAGTAAATCTTTAAATTAAGCAGCGCGTGTAAGATAGTCTGTCTCATTTTTTTAAGGTTAAAGTAGAGTGGGTTCATTGCAACTAGGGAGAAAAAGGATTATAATATGATGGAGGTTTTAAAGGTGGTTCAAAATAATTCCTTCATCATAATCTGACGCGTTCTAGTAACTCACAAATTCCTCTCTTGGGTTGCTCTACCAATAATGGTGCATAGTCGAGTAAATACGAAGATAATCATAATGGAGTCATGTACTAGCGTTGACAACCATGAATTTTAAGAACAAATTTTATCACCAAATCCTACCACCTAGTATAGGGTGTTAAGTATATAATATGATAACACTTAGATACGGAAGAATGACGTTTGCCAGATCCACTATTACTCTAATAAGTTGCTGTAAAACTTGAACTGCTACCTCTACTAACCTCACCAAATATAACATTTACTAACGGATGTTGATAAGTCTTAAGCCTTATTTAAAACTTAAATAATAGTTATTATACTGAGTTTAAATCCATTTTCATAGATGATTAATAGAATTAAATATTTTCAAATACTAGTATGTGTGATGTTAAGTCGATATTGATGATGCACATAATTTTGGCAAATATACGATCTCTGTGTCGGAGGGTAAGGTAGCTGGCAAAATTAATTTTTTGCTCGAGGCGTTTAACCCACCATTACCACCTTTGGTGTCTCTAGGCAGCGTGAATTTCTTACCATCAGGAAATCCGTCTGCTTGTTTGCCTTCCAACATCATAAAAAAAAGTTTGCCAACTGCAACTTAACATTAACATATGTAAATTTTTACCTTATGGAGAAGCCTTCTTGCGATTCTGGAGCAAGGTTCCACAGAGGCCGCAGCACGGGCGAGATGTGGAGCTGCTTCTGCGTAGAGGCCCTTGGACATGTATTCTCGGGCTTGCTTGTAACGTGCCTGTTATGAATAAATATTGTTTAAAACTAGTATTTAGTGGTAGCCTAAGTAGTCTAGTGGTAAGTGTAGGCGTTGCCTACATGAGGTTACATGTTCAATTCTAGAGGCAGACTATGTGATTTTTTCGATTTTCAAATTAAAAATGTTGCTTGGGATTGGAAATGTTGGCCAGATTGGCGATAGGCTTGCCACTTATCACATTGTGGGACTTAAAGTATTCGGCTAGTCGTGGGTGGTCTGGTTGTGCCTCTTACCTGTTTGAGGAAGTGGGCGTGAATACACTTATTTTTAATCTATTTACATATCTTCACGCTATGTCTCTACCGAGATAGGCAAAGAGCGAATTCTAAATGTCACAATCCTTGCAGGCCTACCTTCCTCCACATTAATTACTCTTATTCCTAGAAGAAGATATGTATGTGTTACCGTGTGTGTATGAATCGATTTCCTTAGTGTTGGGTGTTGCGGTTGGTGGCTAATTCTGTTTTTTTTTTGTTATGTTTATTTTGTCAGGAGAAGGTTCTTAGAAAGATTTTTTTTCAATTTAGCGTAAATAAAAAATAAGAATTCAGTATTCATAGTTAGGACAGGATAACATCTGCGGGGTCAGCTAGCTTTGTAACCTGAAGTGTGTACCTCTGCCGAACTCTTCAGGAAAGATTTTTAAAATAAGTTTTAGCGAGTAAATCAACGTAAATTCCTCAGATCTTGTGTGTCCTATACGCAACACTGCACGGACACGTGTGTGCGTATGTGCATGTATACGTGTTTAGTCGGGGGTTATCGGAAATTTTTAATATACATAACTGAGCCAACATTCGTTATCCTTATCTATTCCTCTCGCAATAATAACCCTCTCATATATCGGTCCAGAGGGTAAGATAGTCGGTACACTTACATAATAGGCCCAACTCCCCGGCCACAGACACCGAAGCAACTAAAACTTCTATGGTGTCCGTTAATACACTCCAAATCTTCAACCTCTACCATCCTCAACCCCTACCCTTACCATCAGGCGACCCCTGTGCTTGTTCGCTGAACTATCACATAAAATTACATGTAAAAACTTACCAGTATCCCCATTGGTACACGCGGAAAGTACGGCAGATTACGACGTTGGACCTGAACTCTCTTTCCTGCAAAAAAAAAGATGAATGATTATTGGCAACTACCAAGTACCAACCAGCGAAATTGGAAATTCACATCTGGTTGGGCAATAAAAACATCTTCACTTGATGATTTCAACGATATACGTAATTTAAATAAATATCCCTGGACGAATTAAACAAACTGAATCTTAACCCAAAGTTAATAAATTATATGCCTGTGTATTGGGTGTTAGTCGACGATTCTGATACATAGGGACACTTATACACCAGAATCAATTTAACCAATGGTCGCCCATTGGTCGAAATTTGACCACAATAAATTTCAATATCTTTTTGATAAGAACGCCATCTTTATTTATTAAGAAAAACTACTTTATTTTCAAAATTCATGAATGCTGTTTGTGCGCCATTCAAATATCTTTTATCGTTATCATCAATTATTTTTTGTGAGTGTGAAATGAATGGTAGTGTGCGTAATGTTTTAATTTTTGATTCCTAAACTTGCAACGCACAACAAATTCAAACAAACAACAACAAAATTATGGTTAGTGACATAAATGAGGTACTTTTTTGCCCCGTTTTGTTCCAGGCGATCTATGAAGAATAGACCATCTGCTTTCCTGTCTGGTAGCTTGCAAAGGTAATACGGGTCAAGCAACAAGATGAGAGTGGTAGAGTGCTGTGCAGCAACCTTGCCCACTGCCTTACTTATTCCTGCCGCCTTAATGAGAATGTCACGTTCCGATCCAGAGGGTAGAACCTGAAGACTTGCACAATTGTCGTAACACCTCGGTCACAGGACAGCAACGCACCTATAACGTCTATGTTGTCTATAGTCAGTGGTTGTCTCTTACCATCAGCGGAGCCACTTTTTTTCACAATTTAGTCACTGTCTTTTGCTATAAAAAATCTTTTTAATACCATCTAGCTCGTTTTTAAAAAAAATGGTAATAAGAGCAAAAACAGTTTATCAAAATATGGTAAGCTAGCATCGTCGTCTTCGAACAACTACAATGCCAGAAGGCTAACAATTGCTATGAAAACCTTTAGAAATTACTTAACGCCCGGTTTCTGCAATAAATGAACCGTAAACCATTAGTATAACTATTTGTAGCTTATCTAAAAGCAACGGGGCGTTACTTATAGTTTCGCAAAATGCTTTGATTTGATACGGACGACCGTAGTTTGGTATCTTACCGACAGACTTATTTAAGTTTACGATATGTACATACCTACTACTGTCCGTAAGAAAAACGACTTGTTTTTTGGACCTTGAATTCTATAAGTCGGTATTGTATAGCATTGTACAAGTCGAATAAACTAGGAAACCAAATTGCTAAATGTATTAGGGGTCGTCGTATCCTCACACGTACACAGGTTTCTTAATATATTAACAATATGTAGGCATGTTATTAGGTCCGATATAGTTGGTGCACAGAAAAATTCTTACGAGTTTATGTTACACCTTTATTGTAATTTATATGTTTACTCTTAATACAGATAAATAAACATATATAAATCGAGAGGTGCTTGCTCCAGCCACCACGTTAGAAACAAGAGCGTGCTGATATTTATTGTATAATAAGTTGTTAATAACTTTAACAATGACATTCTCAGAATATATTAACGCGTAATTTAATATATACGGCGAGTACAAACAGCAATTGCTGTGTCTTTGTTATGTAACATTCGGTACATGTGAAGTTACAAGCTACAGCGTTTTTATAGGTATCAACTAAAATATTTTTATTATAATTCGGTCTAAATTGAAAATCCTTAGCTTATTAACCAGACATTTTTATCCTGAAGGTTCTCTCCGACTGTAGACACCGTAGATGTTACTGGGGCTTAGCTACATTATAGTAAGTTATAAGGTTACGCGTGCAAATTTACTGACTACCGTACCCTTCAGCTCCAAACACTACAATGGTACCAGGAATTTGTATCAATCAGTTCGAGCTACTGCACATCACTCGACCACCTGGTTTTAGTCGAATGATTCTATAACCACGACCCGACGATGGGGTCGTTAACTCCCGACGCAAAAAATAAGATTAAGTACAGGATAATTGAATTGCCTCTCCTGTCATTCCTAATATCCTGTTCTTATCATTAAGAAACCCAATTGCTTGTTTGACCTCTAATGTAATAAAAAATCATTAATTTGGAGCCGTTGGACAATCGGAGTGCAAAAAATTTCACACGAGTATCATTTTCGCATACTTACCATTCAACTGCTTAGCTAACAACTGGTTGTACAAATACACAGTTCTATTACAATACTTAAAGAAAAGCTTTTTATTCAAGAGTTTGTTCGCGTCATTTCATTCAGCCTTTTCAAGGAAAAGCAAGTTTAATACACAAAATAATGTTAATCAAACTTGCATTTTATGGTTGAAAATAAATTATCAAAGCATAAGTGCTACTTTAAACAGTCTTGCTACAAAAAAATAACACCCGTTGAACACGTGATTTACTAAACAATATCTAGGTCAGTCATTAACAAGATGTCAATTTTAGACAGTATTTAGTCAAACAGGCGGTTAAAAAGTTTATTTGTTAAGGCTGTACAAATTAATTTTAATTTCAAAACGTGAAGTTTGATGTCAGTCGCCAATTAACTAAATTCGCTACTCGCCTATATTTTTACCATGGAAGAGGGTGCTACATAACAGTATTATTCAAGTTC
Source organism: Calephelis nemesis (assembly GCA_002245505.1). Taxonomy (NCBI): domain Eukaryota; kingdom Metazoa; phylum Arthropoda; class Insecta; order Lepidoptera; family Riodinidae; genus Calephelis; species Calephelis nemesis. The sequence goes on from NJDD01001881.1 coordinate 32,158, forward strand.
GCCGATTACTCAATTGACTTCAGATTAAGTAGTAAGGGTATTATTAATTGTGGTTGTTATGTCACATTTGTACAAATGTTTTTTTTTTTTGTTACAAGTCAGCTGGCGGCTTTTTCTGGAGGTAAGCGAAAACCGTCGACACCTTTGACGTTGCTGATGCGTTCTTTGATGGATCAACTAGGCGTACTTTAGTCTCTATTTTTAAGAACTGAGGCCAGCAATAAATCGATACAGATATTGCATTTAATGAGGTCGTATTTTTGAACCCCGACAGAAAAAAACCGTGTTATAAGTTTGAAGTGTCTGTGACATGATAACTCCTAAACGAAATAGATTTCAATGCGATTTTTTTGTTTAAAACTCGATTGATAGATAGATGTTTCTTGCTACATTACTTATATGATTACTTACTTTGTGTAGGATTGGTAGGGGATTGGTGATTTTTTTATAGTTATTACTTTGACAGATTATACTAGTAAGTAATATTGCTATATTATCACGATGATGCCCCTGAATTCGCACTAAACTGAGTAAATCGTCTCTGTCTTACCAATAAACATGGACTAAGGTAGGAGTAAAATTAGGTTGATATAGTCTGTATACCATTGTAAGTCTATAATAGAATGTTGAACATTGGAGTAATTTACTCCGTTTTTATTAATAAGACGGTTTGTATCTACAAGGCACCTCGTAAAAGGCGAGCTCAGGTTAAGTAGGTCATTACCAACATTAATACCAACCAAATGAACCACACTACTCGTGGTAGAGAGATGTACAGCAATATATCTAAGGTAGCAGCTATACGAGCACAACAGGTCTAACATTCAGGGCTGCGACTTACACGTATACACCTATGCCGTCTTTTTATTAAACATGGACTAAAGTACTCCATGGTTTAACCTGGTATTCATTTAAAAATATGAATATTTGGAAGTTTTACCGAGCGCCGACTATGGAAAATATCAAATATGTTTAACCGTGTATTATAATATAATATTACAATGCGATACAAGCTATACTAGCACAACAGGTCTAACATTTAGGGCTGCGACTTACACGTATACACCTATGGCGTCTTTTTATTAAACATGGACTAAAGTACTCCATGGTTTAATCTGGTATTCATTTAAAAATATATTCATATTTTTTGGAAAGATTTACCGAGCGCCGACTATGGAAAATATCAAATATGTTTAACCTGGTATTATAATATATTACAATGCGATACAGACTAAAAAATAACTTTACTCTTACGTTAGTCCATGTTTATTAAAAATAGCGTATATAGGCCACGATTGTCTCTTACCATGCCCATCATCTTGATGCGTGGCGATCTACAACTGTGCGATTCCGAAGACATTTTTTACCTCAAACAACACCTTTGTAGAATCAGTTACCGAGGGCGGTATTCCCAAACAATTATGACTTAGGGACCTTCAAGAGAAGATCGTACTCATTCCTTAAAGGTCGGCAACGCATCTGTAATACTCCTGGTGTTGCGGATGTCCGTGGGCGGCAGTGATCACTTTCCATCAGGTGACGTCCTACTAGGTGGTAGAGTTTCGCAGCGACTCGCCCGGATTGGTGCCACCGCCTTACCTATTCCTGCCAACATGACGTCCAATGCTTGCCGTTGACGTGTTCCAGTTCGGAGGGTGTACTTGTGCTCGAGGACTAACATCCCGGCCTCAGGTTAGCAACGCGCCATTACCACCTTTGGTGTCTCTAGGCGGCGTGAATTTCTTACCACCATCCGTCTGCTTGTTTGCCTTCCATTATCATAAAAAGACCACTTGCTCGTTTTGCCTCCTCGTGTATAAAAAATAAAATAAAAAAAACATCAAGAGAGAACTTGTTCGCTGACCTATCTCATGAAAAAAATTCGTTGTTAATTTGTACATAAACTATTTGCAGTGGAGGTGGCTACGTAACAGTATGATTCAAGTTCGCAGATTACTTAATTGACTTCAGATTAAGAGCGCGATCACATTGCATTGCGACGTCGCACCGACATGAGATGATGCAAACCGAAAATTTTATAACCATGCATAATGTGACCATATTTTACGGTTTTACCAAATGGGACACCGAATTTTTTGACTATTGAAATTGAAATTTAAGCGAAATAAAGCAAAACTAACATAAACGTGTGTCTCTCGGAATGCCTGACAGAAGTGATAACTCGAAAAGGGAAACCAAACTTTTGTAACTTTGAAGTAATGCTCACACGGACGACTTTGCTTCAACTGGTACTTTAGAATAAGACGCCACATAGCTTGTTCGCGCAATCAATCAATAATCTTATACTCATTGGTTTATTGTTAAGAATCGATTGCATTTTAAGAATCGCGTTTTAATCACAAAACAATACGAAATCACCGGTGCAATTAAAAAAATAATAAACGATTTGTGCTGTGACGATCTCATGTAGGCCATATAACGTCACGGGCTCATACAATACGTAATTTTTGACCCCCAACAAAAAGACGAGGAGTTTGACGTGTCTATAAGTATATTTGTCTGTCTGTGGCATCATAACAGTTACGTACGGATATTTTTTTTTATTGACCATTTTGTTTTTGTCAACATTACATTTGGGTTATTGAAAACGTTCAATTATGCTATCGCAACTAAAAAACGCAAATAACTGGTTACTCGGTTATTACACATGGATTTAAAACTTTTTGAGAGACTTGTTAGTTTTTACATATATTTTTATTATTTCACATGTTTTAATACAGCAAGATCTTTATTATGTAACTTCTCGCTAGTTCATTTAATTCAATTATTACTGTAATATCTATTTAATTGAGAAGACCTAAAACTTAGAGCTACTTAACTTAAATATAGGGAACATTACTACAAAATAGAGCCAGGTCCAGCAACTTTTCGCGCCATACCGAATAACGTATCGTTTTTTAATTTTGGGGTTTTCGGAAACACCGGGTCCCACAACCGGAAAACGGGACAGTCCTATTTGAAACGGGTCGTCTGGTTACATTAATATAAACGGTCATATTGTATAATAACGAGAAAACGATCATCATTTCAATATTAGTCAATTCAGCATTATGGTCGCAGCCTAAGAATGAGAAATATAATATTATGTTACGTAACATTTACAAAAACATGCAAAAACAAGTAGCGTGGTTATAGACCGTGAGAAATATGTAAATTTGAAATTAGGATTCTAACTAAGGAGCGATTGAGTATTCTAAAACCTTTTTGGTTTACTTGACTGTGTAAATGAGGAGTTATGTTTTTCAAGGTGTTCTTTAATGTATCAAGAGCATACGAAATGATGGTAGGGATAGATAAAGGAGAAGCAGCTAATCTATGTTTACTATCAAAATGATCCATTTGTTTTGCATCACACAAGCGCCAACACATCCCGATTTTGCTAAATCTTTTCTAATTGTCTCAGTTATTGTCAGACGGACTATTAGCTGTTAACTTTGTTTTTTAGACTACTTTGTTTGTGTTTTTTTCTTGTTATCTTAGTTATTGTCAGAAGGAATATCAGCTGTTAACTTTGGTTTTAAGACTAGGTAGGTACTTTGTTTGGGTTTTTTATTCAAATTGTCTAAAGGAATATCAACTATAAACTATTATTAGCGAGTTTATGTTGCATTTTTATTGTTAATCATATGTTTATTTATAATGCAAAAAAAAAAAACAAATAAAAAATACTTTGTTTTTATGACTACTTTGTTCATGTTTTCTAGTTGTTTTAGTTATAGTCTCAAGAAATATTATCAGCTATTAACTTTGTTTTTAAGACTACTTTGCTTGTGTTTTTTTATAGTTGTCTTAGTTATTGTCAGATGGAATATTAGCTATTAACTTATAGTTAAGACGACTTTTGTCAAGTCAGCTAGTATGTCTATTAATACTATAGTAGAGTCAAAATTAATATCAAAGTAAAGTCTAATAAGTACAACTCAAAAACCACAAGTGGGATGTTAATAAAAATTATGTGGAGCAATCTCGGAATCATGACCTACCTTTCTATACAAAAAACATCAAAACTGTTTCGTTATTGGCCGAACAATCACGTAATTAACATTATAAACCAGTCTTATCGATACACTACTTATTTCAGTAACAAGATAGAGTAACGATAGTTTGATGCAAAATTCTAAACAAATGTACAGTACTACTATTTAAATTATGCGCTTCGGCTTTACACTTTTTAAACTTTTTAATTTTATTTATAAATTGGCTGACCTTAATCTAAATTTAAGCGAAATGATTAATTATGCAATTACAACTGTATTAGGTATACATATTATATCTTTAAATTACATTCGGATTTCCGAAGCTTGACGAATATAGCCGAAGCCCATAATTTTAATAGTACAACTTTAACCGATTCTAATTAGAAACATTTTTTGTTTATGATACGCGATACGACTTACGAGTCGGGAGTTTTGGCGCCATCGAGAGAAAACATGGTCGAAGTTTTTTCATAATTATTGAATTTCGTGTTAATATTGAGTGAAATTAGTCAATTTTGTACAATTTTGTTTAGGGAAAGAGCACAAATGAAATAATCATTAAGAAATTAGCGTATCATGTATTTCCTCGTTGGTTGTCGTTGCGTTGCCGTCAAATCTCATAACAGAGCTTGTGTAAAGCGGTGGCTCTTTACCCAAGAGCCTGACATGACTTCCTGACGACTTATGACTGTTGAAATTAATATAAAATTCGATGCTAATTTCTACTTACCTAATGGCTAAATACTAACGTGAAGGCCAAAACCTAAAGAAAGAAGAAGACTTACGAGTCATGATGAGTCATTTCTTTTATTATTCAAGCACTACATAAAAGTATTTCGTATACTTAATTTGAAAACATTAAAAAATAAGGAAAACTTTACAAACTTACACGGCCAACTTCGTACTACCTGACTAAATGTTTGTATGGTTTTCATAAAGTAATGTTTTTCTATTTTCCTTGTTTTCTCTTAAGAAAATCTTTTTTTGTACCTTACAGGAAAAAGTTGGCTGAATGAATTTGGCCATTGAATACAATATAAACAGATTAAAGGTAAAGTTTAATAAAAATAGCATTTCTAAACCGTTTTAAGCAGCGTTTCATTGTATCAAAAACTTACTTAATTCAAGGAGTTTGAATCAAAACAGTGGGCGTTTGCAACTGCTTTCATGGTTTTCAACAAAAGTAAAAACTCACTCAAGGTGAAAATGAATCTGTCTATCCCGGATTCACGCTTGACCGACTGACGAACAATTTTGACAACCTATCTTTAGATTAGAGATATGATTTTTTTGCTAAGTTATTTTTGTTACTTATTAAAAACTAGCTGTTCTTCTCGTAACTTCGTACCGCTCGTTCAGTTTTTATGGGAAAAATTAAAATTACGTTTTTCCTAGTTTCCTAGTTGTTGTAAGGGATAAAATGTCTTCGTTCCGTCCGTTCAGTTTGTATGGGAAACATTAAAATATCGTTTTTCCTAGTTTCCTCGCTGTTGTAAGGGATAAAATCTACCCTTTGTCCTACTGCCGGTTGTAAGCTACCTCTTCATCAATTTTCAGCCTCATCGGTTTAACTATCACGACTGATTTGTCTTTCATAATTATTTTTTGTTTTTATTGTTTTAAAGGAGTATTCTGCTATTCGGGGCGAAGACAAATCCAACGAATTAAAAACCATGAAAATTGGACCGGGGGATCTTGAGTTATAAGTGTTGTAACAAACCCGTCTTTCTTCCTAATCCTATTCTAATAATATTATAAATGCGAAAATTTGTAAAGATATGTGTATGTTTGTCATTCACACTGAAACGGCTAAACGTATTTTTTTTGAAATTTAGAAGACAGATAGGTTGTGAACTGAATTAACATATAGGCTACTTTTAATCCCGATCGCCTGCGGAAACACGGGCGTAGCAGCAGGTAACAGCTAGTTTGTAATTTGTATATATAACAGCTGTTATACCTGGAAATTGATCTAAAATCAATCGAGATTAATTTTGACATAAGTACACATATATGTGAACTAGTAGACAGACGTCACTTTTTTAGACTTTTAAAGGAAAAGAAAGCAACAGAAAACCATTAACCAGAATATTTATTTTAAGGATATTTGATATTTCGGATTCGCTTAAGAACAATAAAAACATTTGATTAGCTAATTAGAGAAGGTAGGCGTTGACCGAGACCACTCTGACTACCCCGCAAGGGAGTCGGCTTGAAGATACGTTGTTTGTCCCATTTAAGGCATACAGTTATAAAACCCACGTAACCTACGACCCCGCGCTCTCCATTGCATCGTTCTGCTTATATAAGAGCACTGTAACAAACAAAATGGACGATTTACATAACACTCCGACACGACTGTTATTGTTGACGTCCGACGTCACGTCACAGTGCTGTTGTTTTTCAGGTACTGCGAAAACGTTTAATGAGCGGACGAGAACGAAAACAGGTCGGGATGCGACGACCCCATCGCAATGGAGTATTCCAGCACGGTAGCTGTAACTAGGTGCTCCGACAGGACATGCTAACGTAGCACCAGTGCTCACAATTGTCGTGTTCCGTGCTACGAAAAAGCGTATCCGGCATACATGCTTGCGTGTTCTCAGATTTAGACACGGGATAGCTATACACCAATAACGTCTATGGTGTCTACAATTGTAGTTTGTAAAAATGTCAACAAGGACTAGTACCGCTTTTATGGAACATGTATGGACAAAAAGTATCTTCACGTCCTTATCCCCGAAGGGAAAGGCAGGGGCATTAATAAGGCATCCACGACTAGCCGAAAACACTCAAGTATCACAATAAGATAGGATAAATATCATCCGATCCCGAGCAACATTTTTTCTATTAGATTAATGGAAATACCACACTTTCTTTTTGTTGCCCGACCCATGACTCAAACCCGTGACCTTATCAAGTCAAAACACTTGGACAGCTAGACCACAGAGGCGATTAACAAATCTCATCAAGTACCCAACTCCGTCTTTACTAAATCCAACCTTCTCAAAGCCGCATAACGTATGACACAAAATGACTCTACATTGCTTATGTAACTTATTATGAAATGTAGTTTATGGATTTTCATATGTAGCGAATGTGTACTTTCGGTATTCAATGTGTTACCAAAATCAAAATTTTCTGCACAAACAGTCATCAACTGTATATCTACACTGTTATTATAAAGAGGGAAACTTTTTTATTTGTTTGTCATGAATAGGCTCAAGGCTCAAAAACGGTTAAAATTAAATTATTTTAAAAATTATAAATTTAGCCGGAACGGGCTACTAGATATTAATAAACAGAATAAAGTGAGCCAAACTTGAAGTTGCCTTACTACCGGAAGTAACACTCCTGACAAGTAACTGATGTCATTTCCAAATGTTGCTGACTCTCTCTCCTTCTAATATACCGACCTCTCCTTCAGAGAGTTTTGCGATATCATGAATCTATAGACTACTACTGGAGGTAACAAACTAATAAAGAACTGTCGTCATTTTCGAATATTGTTAACTCTCTCTAATGTACCGGCCCCTCTTTCGTTTTGACTATGATAATGGACATCACAAGATTCTTAAAAAGAGAGGTCTAAACACCAAGGTGAGTCAGAAATATATTCCGTATACAATTAACCTGCATACAATAAACCTTAAAGTTCCTTAATCTATGTTTACAAATAACACTGCAAACTAGGTGGTAATAGTGCGTTGCTAACATTTTTGTGGGTATTATCGGTGCTAATAAAACAGTTTAGTGATGTACATGTGTATGGAGCTGGATATATTTGGGTTTTTTGGCTTCCCGTAAATCCAATTCATTCATAACGCACATAATACGGAAACATTTTCGGCGGGAAATTTGAAATTAAATAATTTTATTTGGATTTAATTTAGTATATAACCTATGTTCATTAACACGACGGCTGATGTACGGGAACTAGATAATTTCAAGCATTGTAATTAGAAACGCATTTTAAACATTCCAAACGCGTTGGTCACGCTTGATCAGTCTTTGTTTGGTTATTGACATACAGAATAATGTTTTACATATTATGTTTTAGTACCGAATACATTATTATCTTTTGTTGTCTTATTTTTGATTTCCTTACGTAAGATCCGTAATTCTTTTAGACGGAAGGTACTGTTATAAATATTGCTGTAAAGTATTTGGCTTTGAAAAAAAAAACATAAAACTATTAAAGCTTAGACTAAAGCACTCCAATGTTTAAGTTAACATCATGGTCTAACTTTTTTAGGGTAATAGAAGACAAACAAGCTGACGGATCTTCTGATAGTAATAAATTCACGCCGCTTAGACACCGAAGGTGTCTAAGCGGCGCGTTTCCAACCCGAGGCCAGGATGTTAGGCCCGAGCAAAAGTAAGTTTACCGACTATCTTCTGAACCTGAATGCGTCACCGCCAAGCGCTGACATTATGGCGGCAGGAACAGGTAAGGCGGTGGTATCAATTCGGGCGAGTCGCTGCCCAACTCTACCTGTCAGATGTCACGGTGTTTGCGACGATAAGCCTATGCTAGCCTTCTACGAGCTGCCTGGCAGGAGGGCAGCTGGTCTATTCTGCAAAGGAGCCAGGACCAACACGGGGACATAACGAAACTGTAATGAAGACTGCGATATCAAATTAAACCTTGGAGTAATTTAGTCTATATTTACTAGTAAGATGATTGGAGTAATCCCCAATCCTTGAGTAAGGATTAAAAAGCTGCTTTGACAATTGAGAAAGAACGGATGAAAAAGCTAACATCAGTAGTGTTAAGTATGTAAAATAAAACTTACGGCGAGTTCGCAACTCTGGAGTTGTCCTCAAAGCCGACATGTTTTGTAATTGTCGTCGCTCTAGTTTGGAATTCTTTGAAATGCTGCAACAATACAAAAATAATGAAACAACAGGGCCAAATCACAAAAAAATTAATAACTATTATTGTTAAAAAAAAAATTAAGTACCAGATATATTTTGACATTTACAAGGGTAAAAAGATTGGTCACAATAAAAATGAGAAAGTTTGAGTAAAAATGAATGAATGAATGATTAAACTTCATTACGCACCAAAATTAAAAAAATAATACACACTGTTTTGCTTATAATATTTAACTTGAGTGCACAAAGGCGGTCTTATCGCTTCAGAAAACATACTAAATAAACATAGAAGAATCGAATCTCGAATAATTCAATATTGAAAATTGAAATCGGATACGTCATTTCAGGTTGTGTTAAACAAATCACTAGCGAATTAACATTTAGGGCCTAAACAGATTACCACGTTGGTGCGCCGCACCACTTAAAATCATCGGCTTGCGTTGCGGCATCATAGACGTTTCTCTGCCATTGACCATCGTGAGAAACTTGTTGCCTATTAAATTTGTTATTAAAAGATATACCTAACTCTGTTTTAAAATAAATAAATAGTGTCGAATAGCTACAATCGGCAGTGACGCTACTGCCGATTCTAGAGGCGCGGCGCCGTCACGCGGTTGTGTGTTTAGGCGCTTAGTTAATACTAAACAAAAAATTATTTTGATGGATTCGTTTTTTTTAACTAAATGTTAATAATCCGCTAGTGGTAGTGTGTTCAAGAGACTAAAACAACATATCCGATTCCAATTTCGAATTTGCTTGAAATAGAATTTCACCGGTCATTTTTTCTGGTCAAGTTTTAAAATTAATTATTTAGAAAAAAAAATCAAGCTTATATCCGCCATATTGAAAAGATAATTTTCTTTTCTCATACTTCTGCATAAAAATAATAATTGAAGTGCCATGTTAGGAAATGCGTCTTATTAGATTAGGATGACGTCACATAACGAAGAATCAAAAGTGTAATCATCAAGTGTAGGCTAAATTTCAGAAAATCGGTTTGGGAAACTTTTGTTCACATGAAAAAAAGAAAAAAAAAATTGTATTCACGCCCATATCTCCTAAAAGGAAAGCAAAGCCGAGCAACCTCGGCCACGACCAGCCGAAGACAGTAAGTCCCACAATGTGACAGTGGCAAGCCTATCACAAACCAGGCACATATACAATCTAAGGCAACTTAATTTTTATTAGTAAATTGAAAACACATTTTCTATCAAACGGGGTCGAACCCGGGACCTCTAGAAGTCAAGTCCCACTCCGGAACTAGACCACAGAGGGGACCACACATTATAAAACGACCTGTTCATAGGGTACCTTCTAAAAATATAATATAATCTTATGCCAGGCTACTAACTTTCTGGATATTTTTTTTTGTATTCTTATTATTGTTGTTCTTTTTCCACGGATCATGTAAAATGTATTGATGTATTTAATCGAAGGATGCAACTCTATTTAATACGGTCAAGAAAGAGCAGAAATATCAACTTAAGAAATAAAAAAAAAATATTGTGCAGAAGGTATACTTACTTAGGGTACCTGTGGTAAGCCATCATCTTGGTAATAATTTCCCGTATAAAGATATTCTCGCACGGGAATCTTGGGGACGGCATCCCGCATGGACATAGATCGTATATAACCGTACATCTGAAAAACACTTGAATATTCAACTACAAATAACATTTCAACCTTTAATTAACCAGTCAGTCCTTAGCATGGCTAATGCCCGATTCCTATATTCAAGATGAAATTATTTAGTTTTGATTATTGATGATAGTTATTTGTACCAATAGTACGAGTAAAATATCTAACTATTGTTGCTCGTTTTTGGTAGTTAACTCGGAACATTTAAAATTTGAGTAACGCTTCGTTACTTTTGGGCTAACTACGAATAGTTAAACTTCTAGATTACGTTTCATTGGTTATAGGAATAAGTATCAGTTTTTTACTAGTTAGAAACTCATTCAAGTTTTTTACGAATTGTTACACTAAATAAAAAAAACAGGCTTTGATTTCAATAATTAACAAAGAATTAAGTATTTTTTTCGATTTTCCTGAACTTCACTCATCAGATACAGGTTGGTGGAAATCCGATAGCTTAAAATTATTTTAGTAAGTACGCTGCGTAAACGCTAAATAAACTAATTTCAACTTATCGCTATCTTCTTTCAACGCAAGTAACAGAAAGAGACAATACGTTAATGCTGTCAGGTTAGTTTGGACGCGCCATTTCTTGACATTTATTCTTTTCCTCGGGAAATGTTGATTAAAGACGTCACAAGTTAACAATTTCGGACTAACATGACACGTCTCTCTTTCTTCTCTTTTTTTTGTTTAATTGTAAAAATATACCATTCACCTAAAATTAGTTTAGTTAGCACTCGTCAGTTTTAACGTCATTGTAAAGTAATAAAAATCATACAAATAATAAAAAAACGTACCCCATGCAGCGTGTGTGCCCGCATTGCCCAGTAACAGGAACTTCCGGGATCCTATCGCAGCTCAGACACGACAATTCTGAGATATCCGGCGATTTCAAAAATCGTGACAGCTGTATTAGCTTATTAGCTATTTTCCTCACAGACAAAGATGGCACGAGCTTATAATACTCTGGATACGGCTCTCGTGGCCGCTTGAGGCAAAACACAGCTGGGGATTCATCCAAATACCGTGAGCAAGATGGCTTAGCATGGGAACACGAAGAGTTTATCACAATGTCCGGGAAATACGTTTTGAAGAAGAGCGTCATGTCGACGTGGTTCAGTCCGACGGCTGTGTCGATCATCTCCGCGGATGGCGAGCTGGATACGGAGGAATCATCTGAATCGCTATCACTGTCTTGATTAACGCTGGGTGCTAAACGCGCATGCCAGATGGGAGTGGTCGTGGTCCCTCCGTTCACGTTATAATAACTGGTAGATACTCTGGATAGGGCAACACTGAGCCCTATACCGTCATCAGTCCTTGGAGTCACTCGACTTTGTCCTCGCCTCTTATCAACACGGAGAGGTGATGGTCCTTGTATATTGGCATTCAATGCAATGTTGTCCCTTCGTGTGGGAGGTGTCACATCAAACGGTTCATCATTGATCATCCTAGAAATTGCTCTTAGTCTGTCAGTTCTTCGACGAAGGCTTCTTCTCGTCCTCGAATTATCACAAAGCTCTATATCCATTACTTCTCTGTCCCTGTCATAGTAATTTCTAGGCAAGAAAAGCTGTGGGGGGATCTAAAACAAAAATGACAAAAGTCAAACAAAACAGTGAACTTTGGTTTTAATAGACTTTCGAGCGTTGAAAAATAATTATGACAAAGGTTTTGTTACTTTGTTTTTGTTAAAAAATTTGTTGAAAAATTGTTGTTGTTGAAAATGCAGTTAAAACACACGTTCCTTTGGATGTTAAAAAAAACTATCGGGTATTTTACCCGCTAACCGGGACTTAACAAAATCCAGACACTGTTGTTATGGTGGCAGGAATAAGGCAGTAGATTTCTATTTAGGCAAGTTGCTGAACAGTCCCCTATCACCTATAATATCTATCTATACCATACAACTATACAGCGAAACAACAACATTCAAACAGGAGAATATTTCCACGTCTATAAATAACGCACACTTTTATTGAGTTCTTTTATGAATGTAATAGAGATAATAAGCACCCTATTGGTAGCAAATAGAGATAACAAGCACCCTATTGGTAGCAAACAAGTAGGCTGATTTGATGAGGGAAAAAATATGGCGATTATAGATCTATTCTAATAAATAAAATTGGAGTGTCTAAATGTCATCTCTACAAGTAAATAAAATTGGAATGTCTGTATTATTAAAATATATATTTACTACATAAATATGAAAGCACAAGCTGTCCCGGCGAACTGCGTTCCACCCGTTCTGTTTGTTTGGGAAATCTTAAAATGTTTTTACTGCATTTCCTTTTTTCTTATCTTTTAAAGCTTCTCTATACTTCCACAGATAATGCATAACCAACATTAGCCAAATCGGTCTAACTGTTCTCGAGTTTTAGCGAAACTAAAGAAGAGCAATGGATTTTTATATAACAATATATTTTACATCTGTTATAAGAAGATAGTAAAAAAATATTATTTCGGTATAATATGTACCATATGGTATTACATATTACTATTTTTGTCTCTTTGTTTGTTCCGGCTAATCTCTGCAAAGGCTAAATCAATGTTGACGGGACTTTCACTGGCTAGTGGCTAATATAATGAATAACTAACATCAATAGACTACCTGGGGGAAGTTTGTTCAAAGTAGAATACAAAAATCGCAAGCATTGACGTCACAGGATCATTAGATTTAAAGAAGCTAAGGCAATGGATATCGTTACGAAACATCAAATATTTTCAAAGTTATCTCAAAATAGTTATATAAAATGCACTATTATTATTATGACCCCTCATTCGTACGATAGCTTATCTGTGTACACTCATGTTGTCAAACGCACTTATCCAATTTAAATAGGTATGTGTTTACAAAGCGGTTACATATGCTATGGTAGAAAAAAACAGTTACAAGATACTATTAGATATTAGAAAACTATTCGACTTATAATAAGCAAAGCCTTTTAAATCTTTTAATTATCTATTTAAAAGTTTTTAAGACAGGGATCAACACTTCATATTTCTTTTGCCTTATATTTTTTCCATATTTGAGACTAACATTTGTGACCAACTCGACTGTTTTTTTTTTCTTCGTTATAATACGACCAATAACGAAACGATTTTGATGAATCTTTTTTTGGAAAGGTGTTTTTTTACTCACGAGCGGTCCCGGATTTTTATTACTACTATATTCGCTTAGCGGTTTTTGAGTATAATCTATACAATCCGTGAGGCCAAAACTTTGGACCCCTTTTGACGAAAATTGCGCGGACGTAGGAGCATAAAATTTGGCACACTTATAGTTTATGTGTAGGAGAAGTCCAGAACGCTAATAATTTTCAATAATAATGCTTTTAAAGTACATTAAATCAATAAATAAAACATTACCCACACTACCATGCATTTGACACACACAAACAGATATATTGATGATAACGATAAAAGTGATAAAACCACTAATGAAATGTAGCAAAAATGCGTGGGGACTTTTTTTATTTTAGCACTTGCCCTGTGCTTGGATTAAATTTCTGTAAATTTTAAAGATAGAAAAAAATTTCGCCCAAGACAGGATTTTAACCTGTTGTAACCTTTCGTCTCTAGCCGTCCAATGCTCTAACCATTTCAGCTACAGAGGATTCAAGTCCCGTGGCGAAATTTATAATTCCTTTCTTTAACGATAACGCGGGTAGTTTTTCTTTCTTTAAAATTGATAGAAATTAAAATCAAACATGGGGCAAGTGCTAAAATAAAAATACCTGGAGAGAAACGAAAGTAATGGCCATTATAAATGTGAATTTCATCTGTAACTATAAACTCATTTAGTAGGTACTCAGAACTGTTTGTCAAATGGACATAACTAGAAGCATTAACGGTAAAGAAAGAAATTAAAAATTTTGCCACGGATCTTGAATTCTCAGTAACTAAATTGGTTAGAGCATTCGTCGGTTTGAGACGAAAGGTTGCAGGTTCCAACCCTGACTGGGCAAAGATTTTTTATTCTTTAAAATTTATACATCGATAATGTATAATGGCAATAAAGTCGGGTTTTTACACTTTTCCTACGCATAGGTACATTCTATGTTATAAGATAACGAAGAAGGAGGGTTTTTACCCTGATGATAAGAGACGGTCTTTAGCGTGACTTGCTTACCTTTTTTTCTTTATTACTGATTTATGTACAAGTTTACTACCTAGTTACGTACTGGATGAGCTAGGGGAATCATCCTATTTTCCCCGTGGCGGTCTGGGTCACCTGAATAGAATAGACCATCTGCCAGGAAGCTAGGGTGTAGCCTATAGGCTACGATGATATCTTACTATAATGAGAGCCGTGTGCTTTTTAGATATATTATTACATGAAATATCGCAAGAGGAAAATTTTAATTTTGAATAAATACTGCAATAAGAAAAAGTATGAAAGATACCCCACTCCACCTGAACAATGTCAGAACGGCTTAATTGGTCTAGATACAATTTTGATCTGATTTAAAATTGATTGTGATCTTGATTTACAATCTGAAATAGCACATAAAATTAAAACTGTATATGAAATATTTTTCTAAAACATACAAAACCCAAAATTAGGATAATTTTTTTTATCTGTTCGTACTGTATCTGTATTTAAAAATAAACCCCCATTTGGTGTGGTCATCGCATGACGAAAGGAAAATGAGCGAATGGAACAATACTGCTAATTCTTTTTTTTAATATTAGTTGTAGACTTTAAAACTTTCTGACTATAACTTATAGTCAGAAAGTTCTTACAAAAAGCGGGCGAAATGCTTTAATTCGTAAAAACTTAAAGTAGCTGTCAAGCTATAGGTTTGCCGGTTCAGCTAGTGTGCAATATATTTTCCCATCACCTTTTCACTTCAACGCTTGTACGAAGTCGTGTAAACAACAGCTAACAAAAATATATGAGGGCGTGAAACCGCAATTTTTTATTTTTATTAAATATTTTTTTTTTACGTTTTTTAAAATAATTTATTATTTAACTTAATCTTTAACTCGTGTAACCCGGTGAAGTTTCTACAAACTTCACCGGGCCTTAACGCGCGAAGCCGAGCAGTCAGTACGACGTCTGCACTGTGTACCGGTGAACTTGGCCCAGTGAACGTACCAGACCGGTTATACAACAGCGTAACTGGCGCTGGTGGTAGCGTGAAACGTTGTAACGTAACCACGATGAAGCCATAGCTTAAGTAATATTCCTAAACATGTTACATTTCGATATTTTTTTATTGTCGATATACGGTAATAGATATAGACTTTGTGACGGTTAGAGGCGACCGATCGTAAATGTTGAATTTAGAACCTATTTTTTGAGTTGGTAAAAATAATTACAATCACATTAAAGATTCTAATAATTTCAGCTCAATAAAACTTCTTTCAAAAAAAGATTTTTATAATTTTTTTTTGAAAAATTTTATGATAATTCCGAGAGGTTTTTATTTATGATTCTAATAATACAAGCGCAGTAACTTTTTTAAAAAAAATAATTAAAAGATTTTGATAATTGTTTTTTTCTAAAGATTGAACGATCTTTATCTATTACGATGATGGTAATAGATAAAGTTTATCAACACTCCACAATTTTGAGTTATACGTAATAATGTATCTTTATAAAAAAGGATCATCAGTCATGTTCGTTATTGGCGGTTTAATCACGTAACAAACATACAAAAAATAAAAAAACATACAGTTGAATTGCTCCATCCTCTTTTTTGGATTTATTGAAATATAATTTGAATAACGACAATTTATATTGAATATTAATTTACTACAATTAAATTAAATACGCTAATATTTTTTTTTTTATAACTGATGGCAAATTTAATTTAAGTTTTGGCATTAAACTAAATAATATTTTTATTCATTCATAAACAAAAAGTGGCTTTGTGGTTTTACACTCTCGTGTCACTTAGGAGTGCGTACACAATGAATTATAGAAAAAAATAGCGAAAACTGTTAATAATCCCTGACAAAACCCATCCGTAACTTAGCTAAAAACCGTCTTGATCACACCCACACCCATCTTCTTCTATCAGGTGTGAAAACTTAAGAATTTTTAAATTCGGTTCTGTTACAGAGATTACCCTTTACAAAGACTTCCAAAATTAAGTTATTATGTTAAGAGTGTAGGTCTAGGCATGCTTACCTCTCTATTTGTTTCATTGTCCTGTGCAATAGTTGGCAAGTTTGGAATCTGAATTGGCTGTAAAAAAAAAGTTACTTTAGAATAATTCTTTTTTATGGCAATTAATTATCTAATAATACGTCACTTACGTCAAACTAAATCGTTTTTTTTTTGTTATTAATAGGAGTAATAGGGTATTAAAATATTGGTTGTAAGCATTGGTTTGCATCCGTGTGAAATTTTGATTCGTTTCAAAGTTTCCACCATTTACCTTGTGGAAGGCGTGATTGGAGCGTAATTACAACCGTCTGTATAATGGTTTAAACAAACGGATTTCTTGTAGGTAAGAAATACACATCGCCTACAGGCACGAACGATGGTAATAGTGCGTTACCCTTAATACTGGGATGTTAAGGCTTGTGCTTACATTGCCACAATTGCACACAATTCTACTACCTAGAAGGGTTTTGAACGCCTCTGTGGTCTAGTGGTCCAGGTGTAGGACTTGACTGCATAAAGTCCTACTAATTGTTTTTTCTAATAAAAAAAATGTTGCTAGGTATAAGTGCCCGGTTGGCAATAGGCTTGCCACCTATCACATTGTGGTACTTAGTGTCTTCGGCTAGTCGTGGGTGCCCTGGTTCTGCCTCTGTCTATTTCTTAGGAAATATGGGCGTGAAGATGCTTTTAGAAAGGTTTTAAACTGTTATCATATATTATTATCCGTGGCTTAACTAATCTGAAAGTAATTTCGCTTGAACTTCGACTCGACTCATTATCATAACAACTCCTTTTAGAGGCTCGTAAAATAAGCCGAAGGTACGCCCATTTAACCGAAGAGGTAAGCAGAGGCACTATCTGGGCACCCACAACTAGCCGAAGACACTAAGTCCCACAATGTGATAGGTGGCAAGCCTATCGCCAACCCGGCACATATCCGATCCCGAACAACGCTTTATTTTTTATAAGATTGGAAAAACCTAATTTTCTTTTGTTGCCCGACCCGGGATTCGAACCCGGGACCTCATGCAGTCAACACCTAGAAAGTAAGAAATACACATTTTCTAGTTTTTGTGTTGCCCAACCCGGGGCTCGAACCCGGGACCTCAAGAAATTAATTCCGACGCCGGAACGCTAGACTCCAGAGGCGACAAAATAAGCTTACCTAAGTAAATGAGATCTAAGGAAGTAGTGTCTACAAATAACTAACTACAACAGCTTGAAAGTATTGTATGGGGGGTCAGATATTTCGTTTGCTTACTATTTGATATTGATGACGTCACAAAATTTTACCACCTGCTAGGGGTTGAAGTTAATATACGAGGGTAAACCCGCCAGATAGTAATTTCGCTATACTTTCGCCCCTTTATGATCAGAACCGCAATACAAAACTCCTTCCACAAGCGCGTAAAGTAAGCTTACCTCTGTATATGAGGTGGAAGGAAGTACAGCGTCTACTAATAGTAACGTGTTCAGTGCTCCAACAGAGTTTATTGTGGAGTTGTAATCCTGAAACAAAACAAAAGTATTAATTATTACTACTAGTGGTCGTCCATTGGTCGAAATTCGACCATAATTCATTTTAATATCTTGTTGATAAGAACGCCATCTTCATTTCTCAATAAATCTTTTGTCGTTATCATCAATATATGTGTTTGGGTGTGTCAAATGCATAATTGTGTGGGTAATGACTTTTTTTGGTTTAATGTACTTTATAAGCATCATTATTTAAAATTATTAGCGTTCTGGACTTCTCCTACACATAAACTATAAGTGTGCCAAATTTTATGCTCCTCCGTCCGCGCAATTTTCGTAAAACGGGGTAAAAAGTTCTGGCATCACGTTATTAATATATAGATTTGGAACACATAAACAAAAAGGAATGCCGAATAATTGGGTAATTCTAAAACCTCACATGTCTCATACTTGATCTACGAAACATGTGAGTTTTAGAATTCCCCTATTCAAAAACAGAAAAAGGTGGTTGGTTCGTTAAAGCATATTATATAACTGATACATCGCTATACGGCTAGTTATACTTGCGTGTTCGAGATTATTAGCTAAACAAACATCGAGTGTGGAATACGACAATGGCGAGCATTAAAAGTGTCAGCAGTCTTGACTTTGTACTGATAATAATTAGGTACATAACCAAACAAAAAAAAAAACGCGAAATCATTTGATTTCTCCTTTGTTTTTTATTTTTGTTAAAATTTATTTTTTTATTTGATAGATCATACTTTCAAGGTGGTCTCATCATCACCAAGTCTGGATCTGATGGTAAAAACCCCAAGAAATGGAGGGAAATCTCAATGTTTATGTACGTAGACGACGTCATAATTGAAGTCGATTATTTACAGTTTTGCTGCGCAAAAAGTATAACTGACTGAAACGGTTGAATTATCTAGTTACCTAATATAGTCGCCAGCGCGATAAGGTCGTCACATCCCAACGCTAACGATCTCGAGTAATAGTTCAAGATCGCCAAGAATAATGTAGAAGTATCTCGAGTCGTACAGAAGGCCATTGGGTAGGAAAAAGTGAAAGAGTCGAAGATGACTAATGATACTCGTAGCATAGTACGAAACAAAGTGATAAGTGAGAAAGCAAAAAACTTGAGACTTATCTCTATGTGTAGATTAGTAATCATATCAACATAATTGTTTTTATAACATACAAATTTAATTCTGTTTGCCTTGCCTCAAAAAAAATAGAGGCCTGTTCAACTAAAAAAAAGGGTTTTCTGCCGAACATGTAGGCAGAGGGACAACTAGGGCACCATCGTCAATCTGAAGAAAAGTTTCACAATGTGAAAAGTGTTTATACACTATCTAAAGTTGACATTCAACTAATAACATGCTACATGTGGATGACGTGGCAGCATGTTATTGGTTGAGAATACAATTACTTTAGACAATGTTTAATAAAACATTTGTTCAAGGAGTGTTTAAACTTTTTTGTAGTAAGACAGTGTATGTTTATATTACGTTATGCTTTTAGTAAGTTTTTATTAAACTTGATTCAGTATCTATTCTTTATTTTTATGTATTAGTCTATTTGACTAACACCCATAACACATAAAAAAAAATGTTGGTCGGGATTGGAAACGTGCCCGGTTGGCGATAGGCTTGCCACCTATCACATTATGGGACTTAGTATCTTTGGCTAGTCGTGGGTGCCCTGGTTGTGCCTCTGCCTACCTCTTCGGGGATATGGGCGTGAAGATACTTTACCCATAACACATAACCATAATGTAATTTATCTAGGGATAAGTAAATATTATTATACTAACTGACCCAACAGCTAACAGCAACCCATCCTATCTTAACCAACTGACAGACAAATGTAAAATGTATTTATGAATATTTATAACGTTGCCCTAAATTTTCTTTTTTTTTCATAAGAATGTGAGGTGATGAAGTGGCATAGGTATTCATTTTTAACCGACTCTAAATAGAGGAGTTCATCAATTTGTTTTTTTTTGTTACTATATACGTGGCCATTAAAGGACCGATTTCTGTGATTCTTTTTGGAAAGGTACGTGATTACTGATTCTTAGGTGATCTCATATAATTTTATCAAGATTCGACTGGTTCTTTAATCAATTTATATTATATTATAGTATATAATTATATTTTTATTATTATAATATATATAATTCATTCAGCTTTGGCCAAGTAATCGCATAACATAAAAAAACATACCATCGAAATGATAACCTTATTTTTAAATACGGTTGAATTTTTTATATGTTATATGTTAAATAACGAACACACGGCTTCCCTGATGGCAAGGGAACACCGCACCCTATAGACTTGAAGGTGCATCACTGTCCCGTTGCCTACAAAAGGCCTATTATGCAAGTCTACTGGCTATCATACGATTCAGACCGGAACATACGACTGTTTTGGTGACAGGAATAGACCGGTGTATCTGTATCCGGGCAAGCTGCACAGCACTCTACCACTAGTAATCTTGTTGGTAATGAATTTATGCCTGTTTATGCTTGCTTCTGAAGCTCAGTTGACAGTTCCTATTATCAACGAACCGTAATTCGTTAGTGTAACCATCGGTAATATGCCTGAAAGCGACGAAGCTTTGCCAATAGATAGCTACATAAAAAGGCTTCTTGTTATCGGTCGATAACAAACGACCGTAGTTAGATTGTTTACTATTCGTACCAAAAAACTATCATACGTAAGCAAAACGACTCGTTTCTTGAATAAAAAGCATTGCTTGTCTGGAAGGCAAGTGGTCTTATTCTACATTAGAGCTCTGACAAGCATGAGGAAAATTACCTATAAGAACTAATTTCATTTCATAAATAAAAACAAGGATTTGTTCACATAATAAACGCACACACACATTAGACTTGAACACGTAGCCCGGTATCCAGAACATACCAGTAACATCTATGGTCTCAATAGGCGAAACTTGTAGTCTATATTTCGATGCCACCTTACTTGTTATCTACGAGTATGTTACAATAATAAAAACATAGCAATAGTTTTCCACAAACAATAACAATAAATTAATTTATCAGGCAACCGGTTTCGATTTTATACAATCTTTTAAAATATATTCAGAACATACCTAATCTTAATATATATAAATCTCGTGTCACAATGTTTGTCCTCAATGGACTCCTAAACCACTTAACCGATTATAATAAAATTCGCACACCATGTGCAGTTCGATCCAACTTGAGAGATAGGAAAGCTTATATCTCAATTTATGGTAAAAAAAATTACCATCCGAGCGAAGCCGGAACGGGCAGTTAGTATAAAATATAAAGTTATATAAATTCGCAACATTATACTACTGTCACTGTTTTTGTTCTAGTATAAATTACTAAGGTTTTATTTTAGGCAAAGTTTTATGTATGTGACTTATATGTTAAACAATCCTATTAATATTATAAATGCGAAAGTTTATGTTTGTTTATTTGTTACTCCGTCACGCAAACACAAGCTGAACCAATTCATGAAATTTGGCACACACATAGAGGGTTACTTGGGTTAACACTAGGATAGTTTTTATCCCGAAAAATTGTGTGTGGGACAGTTAACCACGCGGGTAGCGCCGCGGGTAACAGGTAGTATCATATTTATTTACCATAGATATAAAAATCTGTAAGAGCTAACTCTAAGGATAAAATATTCTATTAATTTTAAAATATACCATTCATCCCCTCTTAAATTTTATTTAAGTATATTATAAAAACTCACTTTGTAACGTAATCGTCTATGTCTACTATTTTTCCTTTAAAATGAAATTAATTATTTAATCTATTAAAACAATAAAAATATAATTAATGTCATTTGAAATCATTCATTTTATAAACTTGTACAACGTAACTTAACGGTCAAGTACATCTAAAGTAAAAATTTTGAATGTACCTACCCGATAACCAAACCAAGCACATGATATAAAAAGAAACAAAAACACAAAAATTTAAGGAACTTAATTGTGACAGAATTTTAATTTATTCCTATAAAATATGTCAAGTTAAAGGAATTATTGCACTTATAATTGAAACAAGAAGATAAATTTACAGTAATAAATTAATAATGTAAATAATATTTAATATAAAAATAGATTTGTGTTTGATTTCAAAAATACTATATCCTAATATACTCAAAGCAAATATATTTTAAAACAAGTAGCAAAAACAATCGCAGAAGCCTAAACAAAATTCGCAATGTCTGCTAAAAAATCGCAAAAATAAAATGTGATTACAACATACATTGAACATTGTGTTTATACGAAAAATAAACACACTGTTAGAATATTCAATGGAAAGCATGTTTTATTGAAAATTTAATGTATTCAGGTACCTGTTAATTGTGGAAGTCCCAATAAATTTTGAACTATCAGAAATAACACAACGCGTGTACGTTCGATCACCGTCTGGTCCGAGTTGTATTGCTTACAACGCTTCTTACGCAAAACAAGGTAAGCGGTGCTTACATAACGCGACCTACTGGCACAGTGACTCTGTAAACGTATGCGCTTAAACTGCCATCTGTTCTATTATACTCGTAATCTATCTTAACATATTATATGTTCGTGTGTTTGTCACTGAACACCTCTTAAACGTATGGGGCGATTTTGATGATTTTTTCAAGGGAATTCGAGAATTCTTTAGATTCACAATTTGGTTCACTAAAAATGTTTTTTTTAAATATTTTTTTCATTCGTTAAAGTAGTAGTTGATTTTGGAATGTTTCACTTTGGATCAGACAGCCTGCGCTACTGTCGAATTAATGTCAAGCGATACGAAGTTAGCTGGGTCAGCTAGTCATCTATACTAATATTATAAAGAGGAAAACTTTGTTTGTTTGGTTGTAATGAACAGGCTCAAAAACTACTGGACCAATTTTTAAAAATTCTTTCACCATTCGAAAGCTACATTATCTACGAGTGACATAGGCTTTGTTTCATTCAAATCGGTATAGTAGAAGCCAAGTTACGCAGGCGAAGCTGCGCGAAACTGTTATTATATTATATTTCTTGCGTTTGTGAGTCTGTCACCGAACTCCTCTTAAACGCCTGGAGCGGCTTTGATGAATTTTTTTGTTTGTGTTCAAGGGAATTAGACAACGGTTTAGATTCACAGTTTGGTACCCTTAAATTTTTTTTTTAATTATTTTTTAATTAAGAAGTAGTCGATGATTTTAAAATGTTTTACAGAGCCCAGCGGCAGACTGCGCTTCTATCCTAGTAATCTATATATTAATAGGTGATGCCAAAACTTTGGACCCCTTTTTAACAAAATTGCGAAGACGCAGGAGCATACAATTTAGCACACTTAAATAAATTATGTGTAGGAGCAGTGCAGAAGGCTAATATTTTTCGATATTAATGCTTATAAAGTACATTTAATCAATAAATAAATCATTTCACACACTAAACATGCATCTGACACACAAACAAATACATTGATGACTAGCTGTCCCGGCGAACTTCGTTCCATCCGTTCATTGTGTATGGGAAAAAGTAAAATGTTGTTTTTCTTAGTTTTCTAGCAAGTTTTTTCCTTTTTCTTATCTTTTAAACCTTCCCTGGACTTGAACAAATAATTCAAAACCAAAATTAGCAAAATCGGTTCAGCCGTTCTCGAGTTTTAGCGAGACTAACGAACAGCAATTGATTTTTATATATATAGATAACGATAAAGATCACAGATAGCGAATAAAAAGTTTGGAAACAAAGTAGTTGGTCTTGAGAAATGAAAAGGACGGCTCCTTTTGAACAAGATATTAAAATTTAATGTGGTCGGATTTCGACCAATGGGCGACCACTACTATGATGTATTAGTTATTAATATCAAGCGACATGAAATTTGCTGTGTCGGCTATCCATACTAATATTATAAATGCGAAAGTAACTCTGTCTGTCTGTCTGTCTGTGACCTTTTCACGCCTAAACCACCCAACCAATTTTGCTGAAATTCGGTATGTAGATAGTTTGCATTCATGAGAAGGACATAGGCATATTATTTTTTGGAAATTCAACCCCTAAAAGGATTCAAAGGGGTGAGTTAGTATAAGAAAAATATTTTTTTTGCACATTTTTGCATGAAACTTTGAATTAATGCTTTTTAGTACAAATGATGAAACACGTATTTCAGGGTTTTTCGAAGTTCACCCCCATTGGGGGTTAAAGGGGGTGGCAAAGTTTGTATGAGAAAAATATTTTTATTACACATTTTTGCATAAAACTTTGAATTAATGCTTTTTAGAACAAATGACGAAACACGTATTTCAGGGTTTTTCGAAATTCACCCCCATTGGGGGTTAAAAGGGGTGGAAAAGTTTGTATGAGAAAAATATTTTCATTGCACATTTTTGCATGAAACTTTGAATTAATGCTTTTTAATACAAATGATGAAAAACGTATATCAGAGTTTTTCGAAATTCACCCACATTGGGGGTTAAAGGGGGTGGCTAAGATTGTCTGGAAAATTTAATTCTATTGAAATATTTTGCGTAACACTGAAATAATGCTTTGCAATACAAATTATGAGATACATATCTAAGCGGTTTTTGAAAATCAACCCCTATGGTGGTTAACGGGGGTGGTACAATTTGCGTAGGAAAAATATTTAACAGTAATTTTTACCATAAGTCCATAACAATGAACCACATACTAACATTAGTTTATCATTTACGAAAAACACACAAAGAAATTATGAAACACATAGCAAAATAGCAAATATTAATATCATAATCATAGCAAAATTGGTTAAAAATCCTTACTAACATTATAAATGCGAAAGTAACTCTGTCTGTCTGTCTGTTGCGCTTTCACGCCTAAACCAGTGAACCGATTTTGATGAAATTTGGTACAGAAATAGAATAGACGCTAAGGAACAACATAGGCTACTTTTTATTGCAAAAAATAGGGGAGAATGGGTAAAAAGAGGGGATGAATGTTCACATGGAAATTCGTCATTTTTAAAGCTGTAACAGGAAAACTTTGTATTTAGACACTTTATGATAAATGAAAGAACATAGGCTACTTTTTATAGCAAAAAATGGGGGAGAATGAGTAAAAGAGGGGATGACTATTCATATGTATATTCGTCATTTTTAAATCTGTAACAGTGAAACTTTGTATTTAGACACTTTATGATGAACGAAAGAACATAGGCTACTTTTTATTACTAAAAATGAGGGAGAACGGGTAAAAAGAGGTGATGAATGTTCGTATGGAAAATCGTCTTTTTGTTTGAAAGGGTATATTTCAGAGATGGTCCCATGGTCACCAGGTCAGGATCTGATGATAAAATCCTGGGTGAAAACGAGGGAAACTCTAAAAAATGTTGGCAAGAATACTGTTTTTGTGGATTATGATCACTTACTTGCTAGCATTCGACAATGGTCACTCCATACACAGACTCAACAGACTTGCGGAATAGGCTGACCGTTAAGTATCTTTGAGAGACTTGGAGATATTAACACAGACGCAAGGGAGAAGATCAGCTAGCGCTCAGCGTCAAGCTCAAAGTAGAATCATTTT
Source organism: Calephelis nemesis (assembly GCA_002245505.1). Taxonomy (NCBI): domain Eukaryota; kingdom Metazoa; phylum Arthropoda; class Insecta; order Lepidoptera; family Riodinidae; genus Calephelis; species Calephelis nemesis. Next base: position 57,814 of record NJDD01001881.1, read on the forward strand.
CAGAAGGTTTAATAGGAATGTTTTTGTTAATACAGGATTCTATTATGACCACATGTTACAGTATAAAAATACTCCTTTGATTTTAATTGCCATTGTGATCCCTTAAAATTCAAAGATGAAACACAGAGTTGTGCTAATCGTAACGTATTGTTACTTAGCTTGGTGAACCAGCTGAGCTGCTAAAGTCTCCGTTATTGTGCAATTCTAATGAATCTCGAAGATTTTTAAGCAGTATGCGCAAAAGCAATAATTGTTTTCGAATGACGTCGTTTAGAGTAGGTAGACACACACATTATGCTAGGACATTTTTCTGTGCAAGGTCAAATTTATCACAGAATCTGTTCAAACTGATATTAAAAAGCTGAAGAGTTTAATTTTATTGCTACAATTTCTAAATATGTGAGTTTCTGAAGATATCCCCGAAGGGTTAGTTCGGCCTAACTGTGCAACCAGAGCGCTCACGACTAGCTGAAGACATTAAATCCAATTTGGTAGATGACAATTTCTAAATGTGAGTTTCTGAAGATATCCCCGAAGTTCTGCCTAACTGCACAACCGGAGCGCTCACGACTAGCCGAATTCATTAAGTCCAATTTGGTAGATGACAATCCTGTAGCCAACCGGGCACTTATCCAATCCCGGGCAAGTGGAAACGTTACTATTAGGTAGAAAATTGAAACTTCACAATTTCTATTTGTGTTTTTTTCGTTGCCCGGACCGGAGATCAAACCCAAGATTTCAAGAAGTCATTCCGAGACGCACGGTTAGACCTCAGAGACAATATGTATATTTCTAAAATTTCGACAAAAAATCTGAGAGGTTTCCATAACTTGCTTTACAGTTTAATTTCACAGGATTTGCCGAAGTGCAGATAAAACTGTGGAAACAATAACGTATTCCTACTATTTATCTGAGGTGAAATTAGAAAAGAGAAAGTGTATGTTCAGTTTTGACGGCAAAATTGCTAAATTGATTTTAACATTAAAAAAAATATATGAAACTTTGGATAGCGATATACCTGGGCTACATTTTATCTTAAAATTTTAACGAGCAGTGTTGGAGAGCTAAATATCAAATTAGTAGACTACGCGGGCGAAGCCGCGGGTAACAGCTAGTTTTAATATATATATTTCTTGTATATGTATATAATTTAAGAGCTAATTTATAATAATGTAATCTAAGATCCGAACCTAAGTAGACCTTCATTGAGCTGGCAATAAAACATATTTTATATTAAAAAATTAGTATATCAGAAAACATGTTAAAAGTGGATTGCCTATAAAAATCGTGGACAATTTTTTTATAAAAGAATGTTTTTCATTAAATATTGCAATATTAAGTAAGAAAATTATCCTAAAGTAAAAGACGTTTATAAAGTGTAAAAGTTGGGTTGAATTCACCTGGGTTGCTAGGTATGAACAGATAAATCGTTGCCAGTTACTTTTATTTGTTTGGATAATAAAAAAATATCAACATAAGAATTATTTTATTGCGAACACAGTATTATAGCAACCCTATTTTAATGTGTTCGCAAAAAAAAACGAAAACATTACAAATAAGATTTAAAAAAAAATGAACATATTTTTATCACTATTCCAATAGCCAACCTATATTTAATGTGTTTCTTAATATACTTAATTTATAATAAAACATGTTTCATTCTAGAAAACATGAATTTTTTTTGTTGATCAGTGTTATCAGCTCGGTGTAGGTCAAAGTAGGTTCGGATCTTCTACTATAAGTAAAACTGCATAAATCCGACTTTGATTTCAAGAATCACTACATAGTTACAACACTAAGTCGCTTTCCCGAAATTAATTGAATTGAATAAAGATGTAGGTATAAGTATGATAACATAGAAGTTTTTCCCTAGGACTGGCTGCAAGTTATGTCATATTATGAGCACATTTCTTTCTTCTCTTTCCGGTGTTGGTCTGGGCTCCTTTGCAGAATAGACCATCTGCTTTCCTGCCAGGCAGCTCGTAAAAGGCAAGCATAGGCTTACCGTCACTAACACCGTGACATCCACCTAGGTGGTAGAGTTTCGCAGCCACTCGTCCTTATTGGTACCACCGCCTTACCTATTCCTGCCGCCATAGCGTCAGTTTTAGCCGTTGGCGTGTTCCGGCTCGGAGGGTAAGGTAGCCGGTAAACTTACTTTTGCTTTAGGCCTAACACTGCGGCCTCAGATTGGCAACGCACCATTACCACCTTCAGTATCTCTAGGCGGCGTGAACTTCTTACCATCTGGAAATCCGTCTACTAGTTTGCCTTTCAATATCATAAAAAAACATAAAATCTAGCAATTTATTAGATTTCCCTGGGATCCCATCATCACATAATACCGAGATGAGATGGAACCGCCTCGAAAGTATGTTCTTTCAAAGAAAAAAATAATTTTAACGTACATAAAAATGTAGGAGAAATGAATTGCTTTTACGTTTGTTTTGTTGTAACCCTAATTATTGTCAAGTGCAAGTCAAGAGGCAAAGGGAGAAAGAAAGAAAAAGAACATTAGAAAATTTTTCGGAATATAAATTTTATATTGCTTTCCCGTTACAACTCTTCGTATTGGTAAGGTCCGCTGAGTAGAACAAACCACCTGCATCTTTATCAAACAGCTCGTAAAATATAGGTCCAACCAAAAAGGTCAAGGAAGGTAGATTGCTGAGCAGCAACTTGTCCCAGGTATGGACTTACGGCCACTTGTAGCTATTTGTAGCCATTTCGTTCAGAAAAAGAAACATAGCACTTGTTTACATGCTAAACGGACACACACGTTAGACTTGCTAAAGAGAAGCCATGCAGGATGATATTTATGGTCTATTATGGTCAAAGAGTACCTGGACCAACACAGAGAAACCAGTTTACAACCGTCTACAATCCTCATTAAGAAAGATGTTTGTTCACTGTCATCTTATATAAAAAAAGTGATGTTAATTACACTATTTATAACTCAAGAACGGCTGAACCGATTAGGCTGTAAATTGGTGAGAAGCTTAGAACTGGGAGAAGGACATTCATCCTGTTCGGTTGTGAGGAAACGCGAAAAAACATCATTTGAATTTTTATTATACAAACTGAACGGACGGAACGAAGTTCGCGGGAGCAGCTAGTTAATAAAAAAACATTGATATTTTTTGCAATAGATACCAGACAGAACAAATTAGTCTCCCCCGCCCACATTTAAAATATACGCCCACGATTTGTACTTTTGTGAATAGAAAAATATATTGACGTCAGCAATTAATGGGGATCTGAGGTAGCTCTTTGAAGGAATCAATATAGAACTTGAGCGTCCTCACAAAGGACAAGATCGTTAAGGAGCTCACTTCTGATATAAAATTTATATAAAAGGCAACTATGAATGGCAATTTATATCCATACTATTAATAAATGAGGACGTCTGTATGTTGCTCTTTTACGGCTAAGCAGCTTTTTGAAAATAACTAATTTGTTGCCAACCTCGCGGGTTTTACAACTTCACTGGTCTTTGTAGGACGAGCAGAGTGCTCAGTCCGAGACATCATTATGTAGATTTATTGGACTGTTTCCTACAATGCCAGCAACAAGGGCGGTTTCCCGGGAGACCGTACCTCGACTTGTTTCTGCGTTCTGGTTACTGGGTGCACTTGATTGACGAACCGATAGTTATTATATGATATGTATTGGACGACTTCCCACCCGGCGGACTGATGATCTGGTCAAAGTCGGAGGTAGTCACTGGATACAAGCGGCTGGTGACCGTGACTTGTGGCGCGCCCTTTGGAAGAGGACTATGTCCAACAGTGGACGTCCTCCAGCTGATGATGATGATGATGGGATAAGACTCCAGTTCAAACATAGGATTTAATTTCATTTCAATTTTCATTTAAATCAACCCCCTATAAACACAGGGGATGAAATTTGTATAAAACTCTAATCAATGCTGACGAAGTGGCGGGAAACAGCTAGTTTAGAATAAATACAAGACTAATTTTCAACAAAATTCTCCCTACAATTCAACTTGATTATACATAACTACTCGTATATGTTTCTAACCACACCCACCCCCCTAGAAAGAGGATTCGTCTGTGTGTTTTTTTGTTGAGACGTATTCATTCTAAGGTTAAAGCAGTTATTAACGATCTATTTAAAATCTTCAGGTATACGAATTTAAATAATTTTCATTTATCTGCTTATATCTGCATTTATCTGCTTCAGATTTTTTTATGATAATGGAAAACAAACCAGCAGACGGATTTACCATCATTCACGCCGCCTAGAAACACCAAAGGTTATGGTGCATTACCAACCTGAGGCCGGGATGTTAGGCCTAGAGCAAAAGTAAGTTTACAGGCTACCTTACTTTCCAAACCGGAACATGTCATGACGTTATGGCGGCAGGAATAGGTAAGGCGATGGTACCAATCCGGGTTGGTCGCTGCGAAACTCGACCACCTAGTCAGATGTCACGGTGTTAGTGACGGTAAGCCTATGCTCGCCTTTTACGAGCTGCCTTAAAGGACGACAGAAAGTATATTCTGCAAGGAAGCCCGGACCAACAGGGGTTTTAAGGATATTTATCGTAATCAAAAAGTCATTAAAACTAATAGCTCCTCTCACCTTCTCTTTTTTTTACCTTCTTTTTTTTTGGTTTCCATCTAACAAATATTTTTAAGGTCCTAACTTTACGTGTAATCGGACATTTCATTGTAACAAATAATCTATTAATAAACGTATGGCGACAATGTTATAAAAAACAATCGATGTCAAAAAGGACAAAATATGCGTATGTAACATACATATATTCACGCTAAGTCCCTCACGATGTAGACACATAATATCTAGTGCCAAATGTCACGATCTTTATAGACCTGCCTAGCTTCTTCCACATCACATTACATTACTCTTTTCATACAAATACGCCACTTTCCCCACTCTCCGAAGCCGTTGTCTTTATGAGAAGCAGATTTGTAGGCAACTTGATCTCGATACTCTCTGATTACCTCGCAATGGACTTGGCGTAAGATTTTCAACCCTCCAAAGAATACAAATTAAGTGTTCCTGCAAATCTTATCCTTGTTACGTAAGATACGTTGCGTCATATAGATTGCCTACCGAGCGTTCGGAGTAGATATCTACTTACATGTCAAGGATTATAGAGCATTTTACGTAACTTTTGCGACTACATACGATGAGATCGCCTTTCAGTCGCATTTTCTATTGTATTCTCGCCACGCCAAGTCCCTTGCTAGGTAGGCAGAAAGTATTGAGTGCCAGGTTAATACAGACCTGCTTCTATGAAGCTGTATTACTACGAAGGTTATACTCCTAAGGTAAGAGCTTAAGGTATCATGCCCATCATCTCGATGCGTGGCGATCTACAACTGTGCGATTCTGAAGACATTTTTTACCCCGTATAACGCCTTTGTGTAATAAGTTACCGAGGACGGTATTCCCAAACGATTATGACTTAGGAATCTTCAAGAAAAGAACGTACTCATTCCTTAAAGGTCGGCAACGCATCTGTGATACTCCTGGTGTTGAGGATGTCCGTGGGCGTAGGTAATCACTTTCCATCAGGTGACCCACTTGCTCGTTTACCTCCTCTTCTATATATAAAAAAAGACCTAGTTTCTAGGCAGCAAGAATTTCTTTAGGAAATCCATCTGCTTTTTGCTTTCAATCTCATAAAAAAGCCCTGAACCTTTACCATGAGTTTGGTAATTGACGTATTTAAATCTTTAGCGCTTCTGAACCTTTACCATGAGTCGAATTAAATTACGTTCGGTAAGTTACGTGTCGAAATCGATGACACTTTTGGTCTAAATAGTCACCAATAGAGGCGTTGTCAAAATTTTCATACAAATAATTTACGGGAACGCTTGGGACTTTCGAGTATAGTAGACTCGACGAACCTAAAACTCATGGTAAATGGTATTAGTAGGGTTACTCTTGCATCTCGATTTCATGCAAGTTGGTAATCGGATATTTCAATTTAGGTACCCTTGAACACAGTTCATTTAGCCATTCACGTATTTAGAATCTACTACCATCCACGTTCGCAGAAAAAGAGGGATGTTATAAGTTTGAAATGTATGTCTGTGGCACCATAACTTTTAAACAAATAAACCAATTTTGATGCGGATTTTAGTTTGTCTGACGTTACGTCGGTTCCTCCTTCTTAGTTACTTTCCATTTACGTTTTCTCATTTGTTTTTTTTTTTTTTTATAGTAAGATAACAAATAGTTTCTAAAAATCTCCCCAATTAGAATTAAAATATTTGGACGGCGTATTAAACTTATTCAGCGCTATTTAATGAAACGGTTTAATCCTCCATGTTAAGTTACTAGTGTTAAAAATAATTAACACGAGATTCTAAAAGAAATGCATAACAAAAAGTATTTCAATAATTTGTGCATTAATTCAACTAATCACAGGTAAAATTTCATCTCATTACGTTCAATAATTAACGAAATATAGTTTAAAAATGATAACTTTCGCAATTCGTACATAGCCCGACCACATTCGGATAGCTACAAAAAGCGGCGATGTAGAACATATTTTAGGTAACATTCTAAAATTTATAGTACTATACCGGATTTTAATACACGTGGTTACACTATTCTTATGTTAGTTTAAATTTAAAAAATTGGAAATGTACAAAAATATATATTTGTAATTTGAATGTACGATATAATTAATTGAAGCACCTAGCTGTAAATAAATACTGTATTCCCCTAGGACGTACCTGAGAGTGATTTTTACCCAACATCAAAAACAGGAGGAAATTCTCAATTCGGCCAGTACATATTTTTTATGTATGTATACCGATTTCGCCAATGTTTTTGAACACTTTTACGTAAATCTTGTTTTGTTTGAAGCGGAATAGTTTCGGATTGGTCCCTTAAAAACTGATTCAGGTAGGTCCCTTAGTTTTTATTTCATAAGCATTTTATCTACTTTCACCTATCCCGATGTGATTTTTATTAAATTAAATCAATTGTCGCAATAATGATACTAAACTATGATAATGCTTTAAGTAACGATTTCTCTGAATTCCGATGCAAGAGGTTGTTGAGGGTATCTACCATATAGGGTATATATTAGGGGAAAAGCATAACCAAATAAAACAGTCCTTGCCACCGCTCTCGCAGCGCCACGCGGCATCCTGACTACCTTCATAACAATAATCTAATTTCGTAGTATAAAAGTCGCTTCCTCCGTCCCTTTGTATGCTTAAATCTTTAAAACTACGCAACCGATTTTGATGCGAGTTTTTTTTAATAGCTAAAGCGATTTAAGAGGATGGTTTATATGTATATTTTATACCCGTGCGAAATCGGAGCGGGGCGCTAGTCCAAGATAAAAAAGAATGTTTACATTAAAGCGTTAATTACATTGTGAACATGTTATTAAAATGAATCCCCTTTCCTCAAATAGTAAAAACTGCTTGTTTTATGAGTGTAAACCTAAAATCATCTTTAAAAACTGAAATTATAATAAAATAGTATTAATTGCATTTTTGTAAAATAATATCGTTTACATTTTATTGTAATTCATAATAGATACATTTGTTTGCATTTGATCGTAAATATAAATATTTGAAAACAATGAGTACATAATATTTCTGCCATAAGTGTGCATGTAGTGCCTATTGACTATAACAAAATTAAAAAATCATTAATCATCGAAATAGATCAATTTGTTATGATAATAAGAGTTATAATGCACACACACGCAGACGCATGCACGCACGTACTCAAACACACACACAGGGAGACATTAAACTTTTAACAACACCTTTGAGAGTTTTGGCGCCATCGTGAATGAAGATGGTCGTAATTTTTTCACAATTATTGAATTTAGTGTAAATTATGAGTAAAATTAGTTAATTTAAGTAGGAATTAATTTCAGTGAAAGTGTAGAAATAAAATAATCATGAAGAAATTAGTGTATCGTGAATTTCCTCGCTGCCGCCAAATCTCATAGACGAACTTGAGTAAAGAAACCACCGTTTTACTCAAGATCCAGACATGACTTTGTAAATAGTGACTAATGACTGAAATAAAGCATTAATACGGAAGACATGGTAGCATGGCCTAACGGCTTTTACCGGCCCCACAAAGGGAGAAATTAATTAAGAACACCTTTTTTCTGCCGGGGATTAAAAATACCAACGCTAGTTAGATAATCTTCAAGATGCCCTAGGGAACTTAATCACTTCATTAACAATTAAGAAAGAAGTGGGTAGCGGCACCTAGTCCCATTGATATTATGCAAATGTTTATGAGCACGAAAAAAGGATGTGTGTTTATCTTAAACGCAAAAACTACTGCACAGATTGAGATGAAAATTCACAATAATGTAGTTCATCAGAATGCAAATACTTCATCAGAATGACAGATATATTATAGATTATAATTTGAAATGCGGGTGAAGTCGCGAGTTGACGCTAGTTGAAGAAATTCCAGAAAAAACAAATTAATTAGGTTTCTGCTCTTTTTTGTATTTAAATAGCGGATGAAAAAAAAAATCGTTCATGCATCACGGAATATCTGGGTCAATATTGGTCAAGTTTTCACTTTCTAAAGGGCTGGAGTATCTACTTAAAAATTGAGCCATATCATGTCTTGTAATAATAGAAGTTTAATTACTCCTGGGCGAAATCTTAAATTTCCACTAAAAATCCATTAAATATACTAGCCGACCGACCGACCGAACTTCGTATTTCTTGACATCAGGTACTTAGGTACTAACAGTTATATGGGAAAAGGTAAGGTATTGTTTTTCCTATTTTTGTCGCAATGTTCCCGATTTTTCTCTTCATAAGAAGCTTCTCCTAATAATAACACAAATAATTTTAAAAACAAAAAATTCAATGAACCCCTGAAAAAATCTAACCATATGTAACGTAGCCAAAAATCATCACGATAACGTCAGCTTCGTAACAAAAAATTTTGGAATTGGAATCGGTTAAACTGTTCCAAATTCCACACATACATACATTTTCCGTCAGGGGTTAGTAAAACCCCCATTTGCCGTCGGGGGTTTAAACGACGCATCACAATTGTTTGGGAGCTACGATACCACAGACAAACACACACACCAACAAGTTAAACTTACAACAACTCTATTCTATGTTGTGCTATACAGATCTACGAATCACGAAACAAACCTGGTACCGTTACTTTAAAACTATGATGCATCAGCCACCTCACATTAAATTCATAGGGTCATTGTTATTAAGTCATCGTCATGAGAAAATATGAATAGATCTAGCTAAGGCTAATCGAATGAGACTAATCTCTATAGTTTTGCCAGTAGGCATTTCAGGGTTACATCTCTTATCCCGAGCTCCATCATCAGACCAGCTACGTTGTACCAACACTCGTTAGTGTTCGGTCTGTTATGTCTCACATATGCTTAAAAAAGAAACAAATATCTATAGCGCGTCTAATATCCACTCAGGTGGTTACGGAAATCCTGAAAATGAGCTGATGATCTTGAACACCTAGACAACTCTCCGTAAACTTCAGCTCAGAACCATCTCGATCACATCCAATTTCAAACAAGCATTGCATGCGTGAACCGTTGGCCTTTATATAGAAGCACGATGACCGCACGCCGCCAGTCTTCGGGTACTCTGCCGGTCCTCCAAAATTTGTTACAAGACGCAAAAAAAGTCCCGTACAGCAGGACCACCAAGTTTGTAACCATACTCAGCTGTAACCATATCTCTTCCCGCAGCCTTTCCATATTTTATACTCCTAATCGCCTATTTAACTTCTCCCACCATAATGCCATCAAATGCCTCCGTTATTTCTGTGTCTCCGTTATTGAGTACTTAGACCAAGCGGCAGCATCCTGGGCATATTCATACATATCTTCATAAAATTCAATTCACCGGTTTAACACACGTTTTAACACGTCATCCGTGTTTGCAATGATCATGATTTTTTGCCTTTGTGTCACTACCAAAAAGTACAAACTGGTTATAAAAAATATGACACACTTTTGTATCTCTTGTACTACAAGGGAGCTGATTATGTATCTCAGTGGACAACTCAAAATGGAAAGTAAAACGTAGTGATTATATTCTCTTTGATGGAAAGCTCCACACAACACACATCAATAGTATATTTGGGAGTTTTAGCTTCCGGTAAGTCCAATTCATTCATAGCGCACTATTTTGCCTGTTTTGTCACGCCATCATACGTATACATTTTTTGGCGGGAAATTGCAAATTAAATAATATTATATTTGGATTTAAGTAAGGATTTCCGCAAAAGTTACGCCTTCTTCTATCAAAATTAAAATGCTGTGAAATGAGGTTCTTCGGAACAGCTAGTATTTTATAAAGGTCAGTGGGGCTATTCAGTAAGTATCTTTTAGTGACGATCAAATAGCTGTCAAATGACGTGTTTTATATTTAGTATCTCCAGTGACCAACAGAAATACAATAGAGATAGCAAACACAAATGACTTCATTTGACAACTATTTGATTTACACTTTACCCAGTGATCATCACCAAAAAGATACGTAATCAGCCCCCAGTAGTACTAGTGACCTTATGCGGCATTGGTAGTACAACTGTTTATCATCACAATAGATACTCCACTGATAATTCTAAACCATTTCTAAACTAGCCACTTGTAACAGCAAATAATTTGAAGTACCTCTGTCATTATATCTGTCAAAAATATGTTTGTAAATCTTCTAATTTTACATTTAAATAATTGTTTTTACATTAAAAAAAATTATAGATTCAGCTTTAGTAAATTCTTTAGACGACATAAAGCTAGTAGAATGTGATTGTGGCAAAGTATTATTGAACAATGGTTACCAATACTATGTGCTAAAAAGATACAAAAATTTGAATAGCTTGGAATAATTTGGAGGTATCTGGAGGCAACTTTAAAGTATCAAGACATAGTGGAACGGTGACTATTACAGAGGTAAGATTTCTTTACTGTATTCTAGTTTGATTTGAATAGGTGAAAATATTATACTATCTCTTGGCAATAGGGATTGATTCATCACATTTAGTTTCCCCGGAACCGTAGAATCCCTAGTGGGCCAGTTTTTTCTAGCCCAGTGTTCAGACTTTGCTCTTTTGTCCCTAAGACAAAGACAAGAAAGATATTTTGTGTAGCCTCCTTTGTTGTCCTAAAAGAAAGTTTTTTTTTAGATTTTCTTCGGTAATTTTCATATTTATGCATGTCCATTTATGCTCTTTGTACTTTATTTTGTCTATAACAGAAGCTGTAGCAGCATATTCTTCTGGTACTTTCAGGTAGACAGGATTAAATTTATTTACATTTTAAAATTGTTTATAATTTATAATTCAAATTGTAATTTAAACATTTAAACATTCTGTACATAATTAAGTAATTACTTTTATAAATATTAAAATATTTGCACACCACAATGTGGTAGATTATGTTGGAAAGCTTAAATAATTTTGTAACAACTTCAACACGTAAATTCTGCACACAAATATATTTTCTAATTTTCTTTAACTTTAGTGGAATGTGCATACACATTTCAAGCTACATTTAAAGGAGCCGTAAATTAACGCCACACAAATGTGTACATTAACTCAACACCTGGGTACTAATATTAATATACCATTGTTGATATTGGGCCAGGAATATTTGAACAATAAACAAAGTCATCATCTTCAGAGAAAAAAAATGGCAACTCCATTTCTCTTTTAAATTAGTAAGAAATTCTCATTTCCTTGATTAATAGGTTGCTTTGTTTTATTCGAGAAGCTACTTCATAAAGACTGACTAATGCAATGAGCTCATGCTAATTGAATAGCTGGGGTTCCAACGATATATCTGGTATAAATAAAATAAATAAATGAATATTCCTGGACGTTATGGGTGTTAGTCTACAATACTAATAAATAGAAATACTTAAATATATACCAGAATAAATTTAATAAACAACCAGATCTGGAAATGCATACATCTAAATGTTCATCACAGAAACACTTGCCCCTGTCAGGAATGGAACCCGAGCCTTGCGGGGTTGGTTGATGTAGTTAGGCGTGTACGCTAGCCACTCTAATGAGGCGGTCAATTTCATCATATCTTCTTCTATTTCCTGACACTTTTCAGTGGATGATGTACCTATGTGATCCTGCCATACTGGTGAAGTACAGGACTGCATAACAGATTTCCTACTAAATCATTGGTGTTTGATTTGATCAAATGAGGCCTTTTATAATTTTTCCATAACCTCGAGGCTTCTATGCATGGATTGCATACTATTCTAGGGACCCATGGCTTGTTGCGGGTATGAAAATTAAATCCAAAAATTTCATAATACACCTGTTTTACTTAGTCCTACACAACCAATCTAAACTTTTAAATTGTAAACCAATCTAAACTTTTAAAATAATCTAGATTGTTTTTACACATATTCCTCAACGTAAACATTGTAAAATCATACTTTTTCGAAAAACTTCCTGGATACACTATGGTAAACTAAAATATGATAGTAAAACATGAATAAAAAGGCATTTGCTGCATCTCAAAAACAAAAGCATATTTTTATAACTGAGGGAAGATTTAAAATTTGTGCCGATTTAGTAAACAACAACCTTCAAACCTCTTGCAACACCAAAAAAGTCTAAAATTGTTCCCTTGGGTAATTATCAATATAATTTGACACCTCCGAAATGGCTGTACTGATTTGGAACTATAAGAGTGTAATGTATGTCAAAAAAATTGTGTATTTTTATAAAAAATTGTGATGTTCACAATGTCGATATGAGAAATAAAAATAATCTAGCAGTATACAAAACGCCTCTCCATAAAATTAGTAAATCCTTTTTGGGTCAATGTATACGTTTCTACAATAAGCTACCCTGTGTTATCTCGAGCTATATTATGTAAGCTAGATCTCGAGATCTACCTTTAAATAAATTTTAAAATGTATAAAAGGAAAATTATGTAAGAAAGATCTCAAGAGTATTTGGAAGATGAACATGCATGGGAATAGAGATATCAATCTCATACTACAATTTGTAATGTAATTTGTCATACTTTATTTAAGTTAAAACTAGATTATAGTTTGTATTTTTTATCAAGTTTATAATGTTATTATTAGTATTGAAAAAAGATAGGCTCGCCGAGGACCTCCTCAGTGTGTGGCTGTAATTCCGAACACGTGGTAGTTGAAAATAAAAGTTGACGCATACAAGTACCACTTGTATGGTTCATGTGAATAAATTTTTTTCTGATCCTGATTTTTGCAATATGAAGGTTCAGGTATTTATCAGCATTTACATAGAACTGTAACTGACCGAATACTGATTTAATGTACTATCTATGCTTAGGGGAGATGAAGTTATAAAAATACTATGTCATGAAGGGAGCAAAATATTTGTCAAGTTATTTCTGTTCATAATATTTTATTTTAACTTATTACCTCATATTTTATAATATTAATACCATGATTAATAAAATATAGTTCAAGGTTTTTTTTGTCTACCCCCCTCTGATCAGAATCTTGGTAATGTATACATGTAATAATCCTTGGTGTTTAATACATCTATTCCAGTGTATATTTAAGTAATTCTGTGTATTAGTATTGTTGACTAGCACCAACAGTACTAGCACATAATTTTAAGCAAACTGGTTAACACTTTGGTAATAGATCAATTTTTGTAAATTGTCCAAAGCTGTTCATTTATTCAATACTATATACTAATGAGTCATAATCATACATATATCTCCTTTGTTTGTGACTTGAGTCAGTGTGCTGCTCCAGCGTCTACCTACCCCTGACTTAGATCCCATTCAAATCACAAATTTGTTCCTTTAAAATGAGCCTTTGCAATACCTAGCACACCCAATAACTTTATTCCAAGACCATTATGATTTAACTTCTATTGAAAAATTGTAATTGTTTGGTATATAATGAACAATAGATTAAATTGCTAGGCAATCAATATTGCTGAAATAAATATAAAATTTAAAAAACAATGCCTTGGGGTTTTCATTTTCGTTGCATGAACATTCTACCCACAATAACTTATTATCCATTGCCACAAATCCCTTATATAATTTCTTACGTAATAACCGCATGCTCAACATGTCCTTAAATAATACGAGTCTGATAGTTATATAACTAAAGTAGTAAATCTGCTTTAATTTTCTAACAAATTTTTACAGCCGGCGAACCTAAAATAATAAAAACATGCATGGTGCAGAACACTTACCTCTGTAGAATTTTCTGAAACGTTACTTCTTGATGCCGGCAACATCTTTTACCGGTGCGCATTTATTCCCGATATGTTTTTAATAACAAAGCAACGGAGCTGTTATTTATGAAAGACGAAAATCAATCTTCTCAAGCAGCGTCGTAATAGAACAAAACGACACTCGACAGGCGCACTACAAGCGAATAGCGATCTGTTTTAAAACAAATAAACGTCGATTACGATCATCGCTATTCGTCGTTGCCTTTCGGGCTTCGGAGTTCCGAGATTGGCGATCACCAATCGGCATTCGCTAGCAGGCGCCAGATCCCGGGCCGACGCTGACGGCTGGGCTAAGGACAGGTCACAGGTGGGGGTGACAGGATACCTCAGTACTTAGTACGATCAATGAAACCGCCAAAATACATGTCATATACACAGACGTAGGCACGTCGGCACGTCTACACACGCAGACAGTGTTGCCATCAAGGCCTCGAAGAAATATGCTAAACCGATGTTAAAAATTTGTCAAAATTGTGCTAAAAATTTTAAAATATTGATAAAAAATGTGCCAACAATTTTCAACGTCGAAATAAATCGACATTTAACTCTAATAAACCTTGTTTCAATCAAGAATTATATGAAAAAAAAACTTCAAGCTCCGAAACGAACAGCTCGCACGAAAAGTTAAATGAATGCGCGCGATGTATGGATGTCAGCTAAGAGCGTCCGGCTTTTTAGCGGCAATGACTATTGAAGTTGTCACGTTGTGGGTACTTAGAAAGAACATTCCATAAGAACCACCAACGTTCCTAGAAAAACAGAAAAACAACGCATCGTACGATGTCCCCTTTAACCCCTCGCCTCTCCAAGATTAGCGCGAAGTATATAAGCTAAATGCCACGAGGCGTCACCTGACATTCTATCGGGACTTTCCTAGCGAGGTCGCCTTTGCAACAATTACTAAAACAAATTAAGTTATTCGTATAAGGCTATAGTTAGCCAATATATTTACAAATTAAATAGTTTAAAAATCAAAAAAAAAAGAGAAACCCGTCTTAGGGTTCCTTCGTCTCGGCTAGCTGCTTTAGCTTGTAATATCAAAGAACACACGCACACTGGAGCGGTAGAGGGGTTACTCCGCGCGTTAAGCAGATACCACCGGCAGTGTTGCAGCGCCCAGGACAAGGGTCGTTCTAAAATCTAAGACACCTACCGCCCAGGACAGGGCAAGGACTTTTTTTTAAGATAAGACACCTACCTACCTACTATACCCATCTACCTACTATAAGGTTTCCCAGAACCTGCGACCAATAATTTGTTATTATACCACCAACCAATTGACCAATATAAATTGATATTTTTTTATATTCTCTTTTATTTAATCTCGCAATTCTTGTGTAGACCTCCTCTAGGTCACAAAGTGAAACTTCACCAACGTATTGAAGTGAAGGGAAAAATTCACGCCAATGCGCTCTGGTACAATGGAGTTGCTCCATACAAAATGTAAGCCAGCGATCTAGACAGACCCCAAATATTTGCAAGTATCTTAAGATTATAAAAGAGTGGTATTATTTTATATTTTACAACTTCTTTATCTGCAAATTCACGATTTGAAAAGCGTATTTACTAAGCCTTGTTGGTGGAGTGGCTAGCGTACACGCCTAACTACATCGACTTACGGTGAGGCTCGGGTTCGATTCCCGACGGGGGCAGGCATTTGTATGATGAACATTTAGATTTCTGTCTTTCCGGGTCTGGGTGTTTATTAAATTTATTCGGGTATCTATTTAAGTAATTGTATGTACTAGAATCGTTGACCCATACACAAAACAAGCAGATGATTTGCTTAATTTGAGGTTAGATTCAATTTGTGTGACTTGTCCAGGGATTTATTTATTTATTTACGATACATAACATAGATTGAAAAATCAATAGTTTTACAAAAGAAAAACCAACTACAAAAGCACTAAAACGGAAAGTTTGTTTAAAAATTGAACTTTCATCACATGACTATTATGCCAAAAAATATGCTATACGCTAAACAACACAAAAATATGCAAAGCGACTAAAAATGTGCTAAATCTAGCATGAAATTTGCTAAATTGGCAGCACTGCACTCAAAGCCGCAAAATCGGTAGATAGGTACCTACTAGGGTTGTTGAGGATGTGTTCATGAGGAAGAGGAGGAGGAAGACGATATTTTTTTAGGAAGAGGATGCGGATGAGAAAGCGGAAAAGGATGACAGGAATTAGGAAATTATAAATACTAGCATACCCAACCCAAAAGCTGCTATTTTGTCGGTACATAACTAGCCGCATACACACACAAAAAATAATTAAAGGCATTTACAGTGGACTAAACTATGAATGTAAAACCATTCTCAAAACACCCATATTAAAAAATTATCAAAATCAATCAGCAGTTAAGAAGTTCAGTAACATACACATCAGAAAACGCACAAAAATAGATGACTGAATGATACAATTACATTTTGAAATTAAAATGAAAATATCCCTAAATTAATATAATCCCCTGACAACCGGTTTCTTATCTCATCATACACCAATCAAGCATTGCTAAAAAGTCATTCGCTGGGGACACTTGATGGAGGAAAAGATAGATATGGGCTAGGATACAGCTCCGAATATTTCGGATCACTTTTCTATCATAGAAGGCTGTCTTCATGCGTATTATTTATTTAATGTAGTTATTTAATAGTAACTTTAGTATCACGCATCTATCTTTTATTGGTAGACTTTCAATTTCATTGTCACTATGATATGGTTCAGCTAGCATTTCGGCTAACATTGAATCTACAATTTATCGCAGTGCAGGCGCAATGGAAATCCTCATAAATTCATCTTTAATTTTGAGGAAGCGAAAGCGGAAGAGGATTCCTTTTCTTTTATTTATGAGGATCTACCTTCTACACCGTGTTGGTCCGGGCTCCTTTGTAGAATAGACCATCTGCTTTCCTGTGCCAGGCAGCTCGTAAAAGGCGAGCATAGGCTTGCCGTTACTAAAACCGTGATATCTGACTAGGTGCTAGAGTTTCGCAGCGACTCACCCGGATTGGTATCACCGCCTTACCTATTCCTGTCGCCATAACGTCATGACGTGTTCCGTTTCGAAGGGTAAGGTAGCCGGTAAACTTACTTTTGCTCAAGGCCTAACATCCCGGCCTCTGGTTGGCAACGCACCATTACCACCTTTGGTGTCTCTAGGCGGCGGGAATTTCTCACCATCAGGAAATCCGTCTGCTTGTTTGCCTTCCAATGACAAAAAAAAGGATGCGGTAACAGTTGAGGAACTCAAAATTTTGCGGAACTTCAGCATTATGAGAAAGCGGAAGAGGAATCCTTAGCAACCCTAGTACCTACTAGATAATAAATGTGAATTGGGAACCTACACTACCTTATGCTTAGGTAGGTACTACTCCGAAAATATTGCATTGTTGCCAGTGGCAGATAGTTACAAATAACATCAGACAAATATAAAAGTAGCGTATCACGAGAAAGGTAACGTCACAATATTTTAAGTAGGAAACAACAAAATCACCAGAAGCAGGCATAACTTTTGGTTCAGCCTCTTAGACGTAACGGGAGAAATCAAATCTTTGAATGTTCAAAGCTATATCAGGGGCACGAAATTCAGAAAACCTATCGTCAATTTCTTTTTCTACTTCGGTCTCACGCAATGATAAGACTTCCTCTGATCCAAGTTATTAACTTCAGAACTTTTATGAAGATTTGAGGATGTGTTGCAACACTATTGGTTTCCCAGTAACTGATTTACAATATTTTGGAAGAATTTTGACTGGTCCCTAATTTTTTTATATTTTTCTATGAGAATTTCTTAACTTTCGTCTTTTTTGAAAGGACGGAGATGAAAGTCTTTTATTTGTGCTCCTGGACATCAAGTTTTGAGCCTGTTCCTTATCCTTAACATTATCTTTTACGTCTTGAATGCTAGCCATATAAAACTGAAATTGGACGCTGAACCATGTACATGTTTGAGCCAATGTTTTCACATGTACCATTTCATTTTCACATTTCAAAAGGCACAGTCTAGAAGAGACAGCTTCATATTTTTAAGTCTTTTCTAAGATTGTGGTTTTTTCTCAGTCAAAAGCTTGTATGATGGATAAAGTTGGAATACCAAACATAAATTCATTAAATACTTGTAGGTCTACTTCTGTGTCAAAGAGATATTTCTTGCTATAGTTAACAACCTTCTAGTCCCTACATGTCTCTGGAAGTTTATCCGAAGTTCACGGCCTCGATGAGACGATCCGAAATTTCACTGGCTTCTAGTACACCGAGGAAGGCAAGTTTTCCGAAAACTCTTAAAGCTTTAGTAAGAGCCATAATTCAATCTGCAATAAAGTTAACGACAATATTATTTTGATTTTCGAGACAAGTACAACTACTAATATAATGATCCAAGTGAATATTTTTTTCTGATTCTAAAAAAGCATCCTCATTAGTATAGACTAATAATAACGTCTGCATAGTTTTAACAAGATATTATTATATCTTGTTAAAACTATTATATATTAATTCACAAGATTTTATTAATGTGCACAAGGAACAGTGTGGGAGAAATAACAACTTGGCTAACAACATCATTGACAGGCTTGGATTTTAAAGCACCTTCGAAAATGGAAATAAAAACAAGTTTTGTAGTAATACCAAAGACCTTCCCTTTTTACCTTTAATCAA
>NJDD01001881.1:95631-118462 GCA_002245505.1 Calephelis nemesis
AGAAAACACAATGAACAATCGTATAAAAATGACAGATTCGAAATTCAAATGTAATATTTTTTTATTTTTAAGTGTAACAGTATTTATGGCCAGACTAAGTAGTTAATAGTAAACAATAATTTATTTTGTCGAATTTACATACATAAATACATATCTTCACGCCAAATCCCTTACGTAGTAGACAACTTCATGATCGTTCCAAACCTACCTGGCTTTCTCCACATTCATAACCCTTTTTATATAACACGCCGGTTTCCGAGACTCTTGACACCACCTTCAGATAACATCCGAGAGATTTGATCGTGAAATGTCTACCTTGGTCTCACCGGGTACCTACTTTCATACACATTCGTATTGTTAATCTGCTTTGTCAATCTTTTATCTGTCTGTTTTATCATTCTTTCCACCTTTCTTATTTTCACACTAAAACTTCCTTCCAATTCCACTCTTTCTCGGATCTCGCTATTGCGAATGCGGTCAGCGAGCGTTACACCACAGCCAGTTCGTTATAAGTTTTGTAAATATTCCGAAATGTGCGAAAGTATCCGTATAAACTCACATATTTAATTTCATGCAACGTGCTTAAAAAGTTTCCAGACCACTATTGTACACTTTGTACGAATTCCTGAAAAGTGACTGCGAAATAAAAACTTTGACATCACGTTTTTCCACTACGATGTATTAAAGGTCATTTTAAATAGAAATAACATAAAATGTTTTCTCAAAAGTTGATTTTTTTTCATGTCCAAGTGTTAGCCATGTTTACTAGATAGTGCTTTTATAAGAGTAAAATAGTAACGATTTTAATACAAACCTTCGTCCCCTTTTGTAGTCCATTGGGGTTGAACGAAAAAAAAAAACATTTTTTTCAATCCGGATCTTCAGCTCTTTGCATGTCAAATTTCAACAAAATCGTTCCGTGAAAGAGCAGCAGTTTTATGCATTTATAACATACTAGCTGACCCAGCAAACTTCGACATTAATGCTTCGACGGTAGCGCAGTCTGTCGGATCCGGTGTGAAACATTCCAAAATCAACAACGACTTATTATTAAAAAATTAATTAAAAAAATATTTTCTAGGAGACCAAATTGTGAATCTAAACCATTCTCGGATTCCATTGAACATGCAGAAAAACTTTCATCAACATCGGTCCAGCCGTCTAGAAGGAGTTCAGTGACATACACACTCACAGAAGAATTATATATTTAAAGACTAGTAATGCATACTTTGTTCCATCCTTTCAGTTTGTATAGTAGCAATTAAAAAGTTGTTTTTCCTGGTTTCATCACAGTCGAAGGGGATAAAAAGTATCCTATGTCCGTCGTCTGCTTCTAATGGTCTCGGGGAGGTATCCGGTGAAATTATAGAAAAATCCCTTCAGTCGTTCTTGAGTTATAAATAGCGTAACTGAGACGACTTTTTTATACAGGGTTACTGGTAATTAACGCATGTCCTTTCTAGGGCGGCTTATGTACATCAAAAGCAACAACTTTTAAAAAAACCTCCGAAAAAAACTAAGTAGAACCAAATTCTTTTTTTTTCCCGATTTTCTTAAAGTTGTAGCACAAAAGTTGTTGCTTTTGTTGCTTTTGTTTTAGTATTAAAGCCGCCCTAGAAAGTTTATGCTTTAGTTACCAGTAACCCTGTATATAGAGATTAGTATCGTGCTACCTTAACCCTTTTCTAAGGATATTAAATTCAAATGTATATCAACCGATAGTTATATAAACTTATATTTTTTGTATATTTTCTAATATTTCTCAAATCTTAGGTTTGTCCTTTTATATAAATATACTACAAAATTGATCTTAAGTAGCCCTATGTTTTATCTTAGATAGGTTATTGAAATTCGGTGATAGATAACTCCTCAGACAATGGTTACTTACAGGTCTGTTATGGTAACGAAGTGATGAAGGGCGATACTTTTAAGATCATAACTATTCGGAGACGGGTACATTGGTATAATCATATTTTGTTTATTGTAGAGAACGAGATAAAATTTCAATGTCATCTACAACGTAGCACGTTTGACTATCGAGATAAAGCACCTTCCTACGAGCTTGTGCAGTTCAATGGCCATTTTCGTAAGTATGCATATTGTAAATATCTTAGACGTAAGTAAATGCACATTTATCACTCACGTCAATCACTATACATTCTGCCTCTGTGGTCTAGTCAAGTGTTGGACTTGACTAATAGGTCCCGGTTCGGTCCCCGGGTCAAGCAACGAAAAGGAAATAGCTTTTTTCAATTTTTCATCACAGAAACAACTTTGCTCGGGATTGGTTATGTGCCCGGTTGGCGATAGGCTTGCCACCTAACACATTGTGGGACTTAGTGTCTTCAGCTAGTCGCGCCATGGTTGTGCCTCTGCCTACCTCTTCTGGGATATGGGCGTGATGATAATAACAAATTGTTGAATACTAATGTAATGGTGTACTAGAAGATTTTAAATGTGTAAACCAAATTATAAACAAAATTAATAAATTTTATTAAAAGCTTACAGGAGATGGTTATCTCTTACTACCTAAACAGCTACTAGTCTTTAAGCTATTTGGCAAAAACATGATGTAGGTATTGTGTACGTGTAAAGTGTTTCAGAGTTTGAAGTCGGAATGCAGCTATCATAATACGAAATATTTGTTAGTCACCTGAGTTAATTTTTTTAATGGTTGTGTTTTTTTACAGGTACTAATGTTGATCAGACTGATAGTGATGATGGATCATCGACGTGCACGCGAGATCAAGAATCTAGGTATTTTAAATTTATTATAAAATCCTAAAACATCTGTGCCTGTACACTGTATATAGAAATGAAAACGTAAATGTTATAAAGTTGTGCAGCTTTGAAATTCGAGAGAATTTTGCACGAATTACTTTAACTAGGAGTATGAAAGTAATATCAGTATGTGGTAAAATACAATATTAGTTTGATTGATTTTATATTAGAACAAAAAATATTTAAATGTCGTCTCGATTCTCGTAATATACTCTAGCTAGCTCACAGCAAGCCGCGTAATGCAGGCTGGTGGAACGAAAATCAGTGTGAAATGCTGCGATAACATACAGTGGTTTTACTCTCCCTCCCGCCTTAAAGTCATACTACGTTATGCAATATTAAGCACAGTCCTAGACCAGACTATATATAATAAGGGTGGGCCGCTCAGACCGTTCAGTTCGATTCGCGCACGGTAGAAGTGAAGACGTCATATCTGCGGCGAGCTCAAGGGCCTGCTCAAACGTGATTTAATATTTAATACATAGAGTAATTAAAGTCAATTAATTTTCTACTCTAATATCATTTCTTGTGTCAGGTGATTACTAAAACTCTGAGTATTGCAATAATTGTCAATTTTTCGCAAAAATAAATGGTTTTTTGCCAACGGTTTTCTCTTTTTTTTTATTATAGACTAAAAAACGGCACTGATTTAAAGAGGCAGTTGTAATTAGCAGTTTTGGTAAGTTAAAATGTATAAATGATGCGTTAAACAACTAGCTCTGCAGATAAAACTGAGCAGTTCAGTATACAAAAATGAGTAATAAAAAATAATGAAATGGATCAGTGAATTTATAGTTGAGCAGAAAAATAATTGGGCGGTAATAATGATTAAATGAGCGGTTACGTGTGGGCAGTAATAAATCAGAATTTGTTGGTTAGAAATCTCATTCTAAGCAATTCTATAAACAATGAGATAGCAAAATAAAATAAAAAAAACAGTACTTAAATGGTAATGAAAAAATTAATCACTTTTGTTTTAACTAAAGGACTAATAGGAACTTTTATTCGTAATTCGAAAAATACTGTAATTAAAATGACAAAATTTGCTTCGTAGCATCTAAAATAAACTTATTGTATAATAAGTGCAGGTGTCGACGGTCTGCCTCTCTTCCTTTTTTGTGTAGAATGTTTTAAGCTTCAACTGGAGGTATGGCAAACTTCAAGCATATGGACAGGCCAATATATGTTTACACATATACATTTTATAAAACTTTGAGCCAGTACATGTTCCTTAAGTCCATTCTTCTTTGTTATGTGGCAATGTAATTTCTCATTTATTGAAAATTAAAAAAAAATCGCTTGCTATGATCTGCCGTACTATTTATCGAACCGCTTATTCCATCATGTTTTATCGCTCATTTAATTATTGGACTGCTAAATTATTTTTAGAATTGACATTGCCTCATAAAATAACCGACTATTTCATTTTTTATTACTGCCCAAGTTTTACTGTCGCAATAATGAATTAACCGCCATTATGTTGAATAACGGCGCAATATAAACATATCATAAATCAATCATAAATCAGTTGAGTTGAAAACTCAACTGATTATAATAACATGTAGAATATTTAAATAACAGCTCAAAACAAATGTTCCCTTAAAAAAACTACGTGAACTTTCTGGTGAGACGATTGTCATTGGCCAAGTCTTGAAATGAGTTAGCATGCGATATTAAGCTGTAATAGTAAGAAAATGCTGTCATAGTAAGGCCGCCTTAATTTAATAGTGCTTTTACGAACTTTCGATTAGGTCACATATTATGACGCGAGTTTTTTTTTACCAATTACAAAGAGTGCGCTACACTGCTAAAGAAGTTTTCATTGCAACAAAAATAAGTAAAGAAAAGAAAGAAAGTATCTTCACGCCCATATCCCCGAAGAGGTAGGCAGAGGTACAACCAGGGCGCCCACGACTGGCCGAAGATACTAAGTCCCACAATGTGATAAGTGGCAAGTGTATCGCCAACCGGGCACATTTCCAATCAAGAGCAACATTTTTTTAAATAGAAAATTGGAAAAACCCTATTTTTTTTCGTTGCCCGACCCGGGATTCGAACCCGGGACCTCATGTAGTCAAGTCCGACAACTGAACCGCTAGACCACAGAGGCGATAATAAATATGCCGTCGAATTAAGGAGATCCTGTTTTGAAATCGGGTGAAATACATTTTTTGTTAAACATTCTTAGTAAGACCGTCTTAATTTAATAGTGCCTTTACGAATTTTCGATTAGGTCACGTTTAATGAAACGAGTTTAATTTTTTTACCAATTGCAAAGAGTGCGCTGCACTGCTTAAGAAGTTTTCATTGCAACAAAAAAAAATGACATCGAATTAAGGATATCCTGTTTTGAAATCGGGTAAAATATATTTTTTGTTAAACATTCTTAGTAAGACCGTCTTAATTTAATAATGCCTTTTCGAATTTTCGATTAGGTCACGTTTAATGACGCGTTTTTTTTTACCAATTACAAAGAGTGCGCTGCACTGCTAAAAAAGTTTTCATTTCAACAAAAGGAAACTGTACAGTCGAATTAAGGATATCCTTGTTTGAAATCGGTTGAAATATGTTTTTAAACATTTATTAATGATACTTTTCTTTCAGGTTACTCTTCGTTTGTGTGGGAAGATTGTTTACGCCCCACCTAATACGAGATGTCTCGCTTGTGGACTCCAATCAAAGCGAGTTTACTTCGACTTTTAGTATGGAATGGAAGTTTTTGTTCCTAGACAATCGTGCGCCTCCAATTATAGGATACCTGCCCTTTGAAGTGCTAGGCACGTCTGGATATGACTATTACCACTTTGATGATATAGAAAAAGTCATCTCGTGTCATGAGTCATGTAAGTTTATATTTATCACATTTAGCCTTATGGTTGCCTCGATGTAGCATGATAACATCGTATGTCTAATCAATTTTTTAATGCTTTAAAATCGTTAAAACTCCTAACTGTGAATATTAATTGCTTTCACATGAAAATACTTGGCAATAACTAACAACAAAAAATAATGAGCAAAATTGGACCATTCATTCTCACGTGTTGCGATAAGGTGACCAAGGGAGGTGAGGATTCATTTTTAAATAATACTCACCGACCCAACAGACATTGTAAAAGCAATTAAAGATGATTGAACGATTGATTGATTGTCCTTTCATGAACCTTCTCCTGATAATAACTATTAACACAAAAATAATTATCAAAATTAGTCTATCCTAATTATTAAAATTGATTTCTTCACATGAACCTTCTCTTGACAATTACTAACGACAAAAAAAAAACCAAAATTAGTCCATCCTAATTAGTAAGATTGATTCTTTTCACATGAACCTTTTGACAATAACTAACATGAAAAAAAATATTAGCAATATTGGTCTGTCCTAATGATTAAGATTGATTTTTTCACATGAACCTTCTCCTGACAGTAACTAAAAACAAAAATAATTACCAAAATTGGTCTATCCTAATTATTAAGATTAATTTTTTCACATGAACCTTCTTCTGACAATAACTAAAAACCAAAAAAATTAAGAAGCAAAACTTGTCTGTCATAACAATTAAGATTCTTTTTTTCGCATGAATCTTCTCCTGACAATAACTAATAACAAAAAAATAATTAGCAAAATTGGTCCATCCATTATGTATAAATAAGAAAACAATAGTATTTAATATACAATATCTGTTTGCCCAAAATTTCATCAGCGTAAAATAATTGCAATTTTTATACAAACTTTTGGGTAGCAAAAGAAATATAATGGGGGATATTCCTTTTCAGGAAGATTTTTGAAATAAAAATAGTTTAGGTTTGAACTCTTATTTTTGGCTATATGTATAACGACTTTTATTGAAATCGGTTTAGCGGTTTATCCGTAAAAAACAGCAGACAGTATTACATTGTTATGGATATCTAAACGTTTAAAGAGATAAAAGAAAAAACAAAACATTTTCCATAGATGGCATTAGTCACGATTTTGCGGCATCGTAAAATACATTGTTTTCCTTGAATAAGTGAGAGTATGCTGCCAGAACATTCTGCCGGTTATAAGAATCATTCGGAAGCGTATATACAAGACTAAGAACTATTGAATCTACCGACTTATGCCCGGTTCCTATAACCAACGAAACGTAATCACCAAGCTTAAAGCCTGTCACACAAGTAGCTATTATATATATATTAATATGCCGCGCTATCATATATATAGTAAGATACCACACACGGAGACGATGCTGTAATATATATTTTGCCCTCATTCATTGATCCAGTAATATGTATTAATATGCAAAAATATATTCGTTAGTGGCATCATAGAAATATATATTATAGTTGCGTGTGCGGTCGCTTTAATATTTGTATAGAAAATATATTGTAATATTATGTCTTGATATAGTTCATATTAATATATATTATAGCTACGTGCGTGACGGGCTTAATCATTCGTAGTTTGCTCAAAAGTCACGGAGCGGTACTCATATTTTAAAAAAATGTTCAGAGTCAAATGTCGAAAACGAGCAACGTTGGCAGCAATCTTACTAATCGTACATAATACTACCATCCGTATTCAAAACGACTCGTTTTTTGAATATAAGAATCGAGCATTACTCGCTTCCCATAACACTAGATATTTTTCAATTTCATTTACTACTAAGTTAGCGTAGCTGAAAGACGCAGTCCTGTACTCACTATAAATATTGTTTCTTTAAATAAACATTGTCATGCTGACAACTTCTCTTAACTTAACAGAAAACAATTACCAAAATTTTTTATCCGTTCACGCATGACGTAATGACCAAAGGAAATGGCGATTAATTTTTCAATTTTACCTATTGGTTAATCATGTAAATTTCGTTCTGAAGGGTTACCATAAGTTCTTAAAACTGTACTATTTCAATATAATATTATCGCCTCTGTGGTCTAGCGGATCAGGTGTTGGACTTGACTGCATGACGGCCCGGGTTCGAATCCCGGGTCGGGCAACTAACAGAATTTGGTTTTTCCAAGTTTCTAATAAACAAAATGTTGCTCGAGATTGGATATGTGCCCGGTTGGCGATAGGCTTGCCACCTATCACATTGTGGGACTTAGTGTCTTCGGCTAGTCGTGGGTGCCCTGGTTGTACCTCTGCCTATATCTTTGGGGATATAGGCGTGAAGATACTTTTTTTTAAATATTTCATTAATAATTATTGTCATCGGAGAAATACAACTTTATGACGTTTACGATAAAGTAGCTTATAAAGGCGGACATTTAGCAAGGTGGAAATAATACTGCTTTACGCGTTCATGGTAGGGCCCCTGGCAGGTGTCCTCCGGTTATATCGATATCATTTGGATTATTCATCACATTTTACATCTTCAGCATTTATAATCATAAAATAAAAAAAAACACCTATCCGCATTTTAGTAAAACCATCTCGAACACGTCAGCTTTCAAACGCAAAAATACGCATAGAAATCGATTCTTTAATTTAAGAGGTATGATGCCGCAGCCAAATACGTACACACATGTCAAACTTATGACTACCTTCTTTATTATTCGGGGGTTAAAAAATAATTTAGGTTCTTTGCCGCAAAAACTGACTGGATTTATGGTTTAGTTATAATAAGCGAAATCTTCCATATTTACATAGATATATATAGATTCCATATCTATATATGTATAATATGATTTCTTTTATATATATATATGTATATATAGAAGAAAGTCGTGTTAGTTACAGTATTTATAACTCAAGTACGGCTGAACCGATTTGACTGAAAATTATTTTGGAGCTCGCTTAAAACCAGGAGATGGATAGAGGATACTTTTATCTCTTTCAATTGCGAGGAAACTAGGTAAAACAACATTTTAATTTTTTCCATCCAAACTGAACGGAACGGTGGAATGAAGTTCGCCGGAACAGCTAGTTATGTAGATGTGTATGTGTATAACATACTTTCATTATATAATATGAATATTTCGTATTACAGTATATGAACAACAACAAAAATTGAATGTCGCAACAAAGTCTTGTGGAAAGTTTTATACTGGTATCGTCTGTGTGTTGTACGCAATCGGATTCCAAAGATCTGAATTTTGAAATGGTTTTTTTAGAGCATTTATTATTCGAAACCGATCTATTTAAATTTTAAATTCGAGTTTAGAGCGACTTTGTGATCGTACCTCCACTCGCGTGACCAAAATGTGACATTGTGTTCTCCTTTTGAATCCATTTTAGGATGAACAAAACGGATAAAATGCATATTAATAATAGCAATTACTATTTATTGTTCACTCTCACATAATCTACAAATATTTTTTTTAGTTGTAATACAAACGTAGTTTAGCATCTTTGTGAGAGTTTAGTGCCTATTTAGGTAAAAATATACCTGAGTCACAGCTCACCAGTGCCCCACATTGTTAACTTATTACAAAACTTGTTTTATATATGTGTATGTGCGTGTGTGTATTTATGTATTTGTGTGTGTCTGTGTGAGTGTATGTTTAAATACAGCGTAAGCTTAATTTTGTATTTAAGTTTGCGAGATGCGATTGAAATCAGAATGTATGTGTATTATTTTATGTATGAACACTAGTGTTCATTGCATAACGTGTGAACGGATGGACCAATATCGCTTTATGTTTTTGTGTTAGATATTAACAGGTGAAGGTTTACATGAGGAAAAAATCAATATTCATAGCTGACAGCACAACGTATGTCAGCCTAGTTAGTTTAAAATAAGAGTTGACTACTAAAAGAAATACGAATTATTGTCATTAATAATGAAATTGGCATAAATATATATTTTTTTCTAAACAACAAATTCGGTCAACTATATCAATAGTTTTTATATTATTTAATTAATATTTTTCAATTTTATGTATTCCTGTACAAGTTAAACATATGCTTGTATTATAGGTGTTAGGCAACGATTGTAATACTTAAATAGATACCACAATAAATTTAAAAAACTGCCAGACCCGGAGATATCTAAATGTTTATCACACAAATGCCTGTCATCGTCAGGAATCGAACCCGAGGCTCGCGATTGGTCAGTGTAGTTAGACGTGTACGCTAGCCACTCGACCAACAAGACGGTCAACATTTTAATATTTTATTTGTAGATTTAGTTTATAACATTTTTCGTCGGAAACTGTTGAATGTTGAATTGGGTTTTTAAAATAATTTGTAAATCAATATCTATAATTGTGACGTCAAGTGTCAACCGAATAAAATTTCACGAAATTTGTAAAATACGTAACGGAAATACCCAGAAATAAAAAGCATTTTTTTCAATGACTGCTGTTAATGGAATAGATAGCATAAGGGCTAGTGGGCTATTTGTAGGTGTTGATGCCTACTTGTTATGATTTTCCCGTTTTAAAGAACTTGGCTAATATTTGCTTTTGTATTTTACAGTAATGCAAAAAGGAGAGCTAACGTCTTGTTACTATCGTTTCCTGACCAAAGGCCAGCAATGGATATGGTTACAGAGCCGATTCTACATAACGTACCATCAGTGGAATTGCAAGCCTGAATTTGTGGTTTGCACGCATAGAGTCGTAAGGTATGTAAATTATATGCACACATTTAATGAGAACAAATTAAGTACCTTAGAAAACATCCACTTTACGGACACATGTACCTTACGGACACATGTACTTTACGGACACATATACTTTACGGACACATGTACTCTACTGACACATGTACTTTACGGACACATGTATTTTACGGACACATGTATTTTACGGACACATGTACTTTACTGACACATGTACTTTACTGACACATGTACTTTACGGACACATATACTTTACGGACACATGTATTTTACGGACAAATGTAGTTTATGTAAACGTGTACTCTACGGATAGTATTTTATTCGGTTGGATTAAAAGGTATAAAGTAATAAAAAGATTGCTCAATTTATTCAATTCGTTGGTAGTTAATAGAACTGGATTGCTAATATTTGCCCTTACACTGCGTGTCATAAATTTTATAAGGTACTTATTATTTGCTGGCCGACGATTAAAGTTATGTAGTTCTACGATAATCCGTAGAGATATATTTTTTAAATTGGACAAAATTACAGATCGTTACAATATTTGTATAGTAGTTTCGAATTATTCTCGAACAAACACCGTGACAAGAGATAACATTGGAAGCCAAACAAGCAGACGGTTTTCTCAGTGGCAGGGAATACATGAATAGGTAGAAAAAGTGGCAATCGTGCTTTGCTAACATGATTCAATTCGATTTACGAGCTGGTGATGAGCAAATGGCTCATATTAACGGCTAATTACAAAGCCACATCTATATATTAATACGTGACGCCAAAACTTTGGACCCCTTTTAATGAACATTGTGAGGACGCAGGACACACAAAATTTGGCACACTTATAGTTTATGTGTAGAATAAGTACAGAACGCGAATATTTTTCAGTAATAATGCTTATAAAGTACATTAAATCAATAAATGAAACATTACCAACACTACCATGTATTTGACACACACAAACAATTATATTGATGATAACGATAAAAGATCACAGATGGCACATTAAAAAGTTTGGTAATAAAGTAGTTGGTTTTGAGTAATGAAAATGGCGTTCTTATCAAGATTAAGATATTAAAATTGATTCTGGTTGAATTTCGACCAACGGGCGACCACTAGTATTTTTAAATACATATTAATGTTCTTATTTTTGACTCTCGATTTCATGTAAATTTGAAATTGGAATCGGATTTTTGTCATCTTGTGTTGTCTAATACATTGCTAGCGAATTTGCTAATAATTTTTAACACTTGGTCAATAATAAATTATATACAATATAATACAATACAATAATAAATATATAACTATAATAAGTTTTATTATATCAATTCATTGTATTTTTTGGAAATAATCTTAATTTCCAATTTGCATAAAAACTAGATGCATGAGTATGCATAGAGGACATACATATATACACAAAAGCATTCTTACCCAAAGTAAGCAAATTATATGCTTGTGTTAGGGTTGTTAGCCAACGATACTAATACATAGAAATTCTTCAATATATACTAGAATTCATTTGATAAACATCCAGATCCAGAAACATAGATATTTAAATGTTCATCACACAAAAGTTTGCCCCACAATGTGATTAGATGCAAGCCTATCGCCAACCGGGCACATACCCAATCCCGAGCAACATTTTTCTTATTAGGAAAGTGGAAAAACGCATTTTCTTTGCGATGCCCGACCCGGGAATCCAACCCGGGACCCCATGAAATCAAGTCCAACACCTGGACCGCTAGACGGCAGTTGCGATCATTATTAAGAATTTTAAAGATGTGTTCACTTTTTAGTTACGCTGATGTTGTCAAAAGCGCAATGGAAGATAATACTAAAACCGAATCAGCAAATGACGTAGAACAATCCCAAACCATGATGAATACGACTTCCTCTGAAGATGTTATTGCATCTGTTGCATCATCGTATATACAAGAAAATAACGACGCGTTCAACACTTATCAATCACATGAGGTATGAATAAACATGAACTGCAAATATTAGTATTAACAAGTTTATGTAGTAAAAGTTATTATAATAAGATTTCAGAATATACAGACAATGCTGGGGACTAACGTGAGATTCTAATACAGGGTTACTTCTAAAAGACCAACCTTCTAAATTCCTTATTTGAAAGAATTTTAAATTAGGAAGTTACGGTTAAAATCTTTATATATATATAATTCTTCTGTGAGTGTATATGTCACTGAACTCATTCTAGACGTCTGGACCGATGTCGATGAAACTTTTTGTATGTGTTCTAGGGAATTCGAGAATGGTTTAGATTCACAATTTGGTCCACTGGAAAATGTTTTTTTAAATTAATTTTTTAATAATAAGTAGTTGTTGATTTTAGAATGTTTCACATCGGATCCGACAGACTGCGCTATTGTCTAAGCATTAATGTCAAGCGATACGAAGTTTGCTGGGTCAGCTAGTATTATATAATATTTTTGTTTTATTATATAATAATATTTGTTATTTAAGAGCAGCTGATCCGATTAGACTGAAAATTTATGGGGTTCAGACGCATTAATATTCAGTCAAATCGGTTTAGGAACAGGAGACGGACAACAGAAACTATTTATCCCGTTCGACTGCGAAGAAAAGGAAAAGCAACATTTTAATTTTTCACATACAACCGTTTTTACGGGAAAAGTTATAATCCAAATATAATGTTATTTAATTTGCAATTTCCCGCCAAAAATGTATACGTGTTATGGCGTGACAATACAGGCAAAATAGTGCGCTATGAATGAATTGGACTTACCGGAAGTTAAAACTCCCAAATAAATTAGTGGTGTGTAAGGTATGGAGCTGTATATATTTGTATAAAGTTATGTTTTTAATTTAAGTATGAATTTCCGCAAAGTAACACCTTCTATCAAAATTAAAATGCTGTGGAACGAGATTCGTCGAAACAGCTACTATTTTATAAAGATCAGTGGGGCTATACAGTAAGTATCTTTTTAGTGACGATCAAATAGCTGTCAAATGACGTGGTTTATATTTGCTGTCTCAGAATCAGAGTCAGAATCAGAATAATCTTTATTCACATGAACCATACAAGTGGTATTTGTGCGCGTCGACATTTTTTTTAAACTATCAACGTGTCGTAATCGCGGCCACACACTGAGAAGATTCGGCGAAAGAAACTCAGCGGGCTTATCTTTTTTTTTAATAATAATATTTACAATATAATCTAGCTTAAAAATACAAATTACAATCTGATTTTAACTTAAATAAAAGGTACAACAAATTACATTACAAATTGCAGTGGGAGATTTAAATCTCTATCCCTAAGCATGTTCATCTTCCAAATACTCTGAGACCATATAATAGCCTTTTTGACATATTTTTGCTTTGATACATTTTTTAAACTTATTTATAGGTAGATCTCTAATATCAATGGGTAGCTTATTGTAAAAACGTATACATTGACCGAAGAAGGATTTACTAATTTTATGAAGACGAGTTTTGTATACGGCTAGATTATTTTTATCCTATATATTGTATTTACATTGTGAACATAGATTTTTTTTAACATACAATAAATTCTCATAAATGTATTGAGAACTGCAGGTTAAAATATTTATTTCTTTGAATTTTTCACGCAGGGAATCCCTTACATTAAGATTATAAATAGCTCTTGTGACCAACAGAAATACAAAAAAACTAGCAAATACAAAACACGCTATTTGATAATCACTAAAAAGATTCTTACTGAATAGAAGCATAAATTTGACATTACTTAAAATATACAGAATCAGCGCCGTGGTAAGGACTTGGGTAGGGATCCAGCGTGTTGCATATTCCTGTATTCCACGTTTGGTAATATCTAGTTTGTCAGTCTTAAAGGTAAAATATACACGTCAGTATATTTGCACATTATGCCAACACCCTGGCCACTGGACTGCACGAACCTGTAATGTGTATGGTGTCTAGGACATGGTTTCTTTTACCATCAGTAGAGTTGTATACTTGTTCGCCGACCATTGCTCTTAAAAATAGGTAAATAGTAATTATGTTTATAGTTTATTAGCATTTTGTCTTATTCTCTAAAAAAATATTTTCACGCTCATTTTTCCGAAGAGATAGGCAGAAAAATCACCAAGGCACCTGCGACTAGCCTGGGTACATGTTCAATCTCGGCAACGTTATTTTGAATAGACAATTGAAAATACCCATTTTAATTATTTTTTTTGTCCGACCCACGGTGCCGAACCTGGGACTCTAAGAAGGCAAGTCCAATGGCGATGAAGCTTTAATAAGAATAAGCTAAGGCTTATTTTCTAAGTTAATAAGTTTTTCTTCCACGTATTGGTCCGGATTCCTTTGCAGAATTGACCATCTGCCTTC
Organism: Calephelis nemesis; assembly: GCA_002245505.1. Taxonomy (NCBI): domain Eukaryota; kingdom Metazoa; phylum Arthropoda; class Insecta; order Lepidoptera; family Riodinidae; genus Calephelis; species Calephelis nemesis. The sequence goes on from NJDD01001881.1 coordinate 110,307, forward strand.
CTGCCAGGCAGCTCGTAAAAAGGCGAGCAAAGGCTTACTGTTCGTACCAACGTGACATTTGACTCGGCAGTAGAGATTCACAGCGACCTGGATTGGTACCAGGCCAATCCTTATCTATTCCTACCGCCATAACGTCAGCCCTTGCCGTTGACATGTTCCGGTTTGGAGGATAAAGTAGCCGGTATACTTACTTTTGTCCCCGGCTCATCCCGGCCTCAGTCTGATAACGCAGCATTACTACCTTTGGTGTCTAGGCGGCCTGAATTTCTTACCATCAGGTAATCAGTCTGCTTGTTAGAATATGCTGATGCTTGTTAAAAATTAATATAAAATAACATAGTAGGGCGTTGGTCAAGACTTCGCTATGAGACCATTTACTGAAACGACTATCGTTCCTTTGTTTTAATTAGTGTTAAAATTCTTTTTTGCACTAAAAACAGTGTACGAAGGTGAACTTAATGTTACTTGCCGTTTTCTCTTACATTTCTTCATGGTAATTATGAGAGAAAATACTTCATTTCTACAAAAATAAAATACAAGCAACTTACAAAAATAAGCTTATTACGCATAATAATTAAATTATTAATGTAACGTAAGTAATTTAATAAACGCATATTAGTTAAATTTAAATTCACCTAATGTCAAAGTATTTTAAAAGTTTTTAATGTGGATATGTGTATTTTATTTTCAATTTAAAGATAACCGGAGAAGACACTTTATCTAAGCCGCTATCGCAGCTTCTGATGCGGCGACAGTGGTACGCAACTCAAGCTTGCAAAAGTGAAACTAAGCATCAAACAGTTTCTGATGTTAAACCATTACTGCAACCGTGGTATGCAACTCAACCTTGCAAAAGTGAAACTAAGCATCAAACAGTATCTGATGTTAAACCAGTACTGCAACCGTGGTATGCAACTCAACCTTGCAAAAGTGAAACTAAGCATCAAACAGTGTCTGATCTTAAACCAGTACTGCAACCGTGGTGTGCAACTCAACCTTGCAAAAGTGAAAACAAGCATCAAACAGTATCTGATCTTAAACCAGTACTGCAACCGTGGTATGCAACTCAACCTTGCAAAAGTGGAAACAAGCATCAAACAGGATCTGATAATAAACCATTACTGCAACCACAATTTTATCATAGCTATTTAGTAAGTGCAATAATTTGGTTGCAGTGCCATCTAGTGTCGAGAATGTGTGAGGAACTCAGCATTCTATCTTTTGGACGTGTTTTTTTTAATTGTATTGCATAATTTTGCAGCAGTCGAACAAGATACAGGAGCAAATAATGGTGCCTCAACACGATATGGGTAATCAGTATTTGGAGTCGGGGTCGTATGTTGGGGGAGTCTCTGTGTCCAATGCGTTGACGGTGCCCCAGCAAAGCGGACCAGTCATAGTCTCCCACGATCAAGCCCAGATTCAGGTGGGTTTCACGAACATATCCAAATTATTTGTTTTGTACATCATAGCCATATTAAGTTTTCAAACCAAACGTGAATTGTTTTTTACACTACTATGCTGTTGCTATAAAATTTTAAATTAATTAATTACAAGTAATAGTAATTAGTAATTATTACTATTAAAAAATCAATATCGAGTATTGTTGGTTGTTTTTCTTTGAGATCGTATAAGAAAGGTAAAAAAGCTTATCCAAATTGTAGACAGGAGTGACAATGGGTGGGCAATATAATGGGTGGTTTTTGGTCAATAACACAAATTAAACATTGTAATTTTCGTCCATTTACTGCATGTGAACACAAAATGAAATTTTCGCGTGAACTCGAAACCTCGTTCTGAATAAACAAATGCGGTAATAATATAAATAAATAACAAAAATAATAAATAACCAAACCGGTTATAGTGGCGTTGGAGTGCGGTACCAACTTTGGTACCACACTCGAATGCCTGTACCTGTGCTGTTAGTACAATCATAGCGGTACAAGACAGTACCGCTATGATTGGTTTAAAGGATTTCGTACCAGTGCTGGTTCAATATTACTGGTACCAGAAAATATATCACGTAATATTTTTTTCTTCATTCGAAGATATTTATGAGATGAGACAAGTTCCTACTAGACTGATTTTGATGATACAGATATCTAAAATTGAAAATTGGTTACGCTGTACTTGTATTTAACAAGTACCTTTATTAGGTACCGGTATTTATGATGTTAGTACGGGTGCTTGCTAGGTTTTGGTAACGGGGCGGCACTGGTGTGTGGAGTACACTTTGGAAGCAGTATCCAAGTATAGAAACGGCAAGAACCATCTGTTCTTTTGGTATAGTTTCCGAGCCTTGTTGGTAATTTCCACATTTCGTTTACTGTTTGAAGTCTAAATGTAAACGGAAAAACGCACTTGCATTTTAAATGAACGAATTAGTATTTATTACGACGCAACTCGTTGAATCGATAGTGTAAAACTTAATGTTACGTTGCTGGTCAAAGTTGCAGGTATTACAATCGGTGTGTGAATCCAAAATGTTTATAGAAACGCTATGTTCACCTTGAAAGAGAAAGGGCTGATTTATGTTGAATTCATACACATGAACCCTTTTTTCTAAGACAGTGAAAAAGCACACGGCTGACCTGGTAGTAAAGAGACAAACGTTGACTAAAGGCATTATAGATGCTATAGGTGCGTTGTTGCCCTGTTGCCGGGGTGCAACAGCTTTTGTGCAAGTCTACTGGCTACCTTAACCTCTAAACATGACATTGTTTCCGTCAGAAATAGAATACCTAAACTAGCAAGGTGCTCCACAGCACTCTACCACCGATGGTCCACCTATGCTCGGCTTTAACCGCACCTTCAACGACACCCATTACATATATAAAGGCGCATTTCGTCTACTCATCATTATCATCCATTGAGTTAAAATAGCTTTTTCTTCATTACAACACAATCGTCATTTCCACTCTTTATCGCCCACTAGTGAATATTGTACTCTTTTTTTCTCTTCCAAACCATGTAACGCTTAATTTTATCCATAAGATGCATGTGACTTTCACCTGCACGTTGGTTCAGATAGTAAATCGATAGAACAATATACACTGCTTTTTTTTTTCATGCATTTCTAGTTCATGTTCATCGCTTAATCGCTACTTGCTCTAAGTCAGTTCTTAAAGACATTCTAGACGGTTGTAAATACGCCTTCAATTAATAACATTGGAGGAAACATTCTACTATGTTCCGATTATTATTCAATTCAGGTTTAATCTACTGTCCAGGTGGATACTACCAAGTGCTTACAACCGTGTATAGCTATGACATGTTACCGTTACTATTCAATTGTTATTCAACATAACATTCCAGGGTTCCTCGTAACCTCTACGATCTCGCAGAGAAACATCCAACATGTTTTGTTCGAATGGAGACCCAGATTTTGTGGTCACGGGCATCAGTTACATACCACTCTTCACAGTCGTAAGCCATCAAAGGCACACGCACGGCATGAAGTCTTCAGTCTGAGGAATTTTGGACAAGAATTATTTAAATTAAACGTAGCTTCCCCGACGTTCTTTCCAGTGTCAGTGTATTAATAGATTTTACCAGTTCCACTACATTAGACTGGTAGGTCCAGGTATGAGGTTTAAAATCTATGAATACATTGGATTTTTGATACCTTGTAAAATTTTGGTCACCAGTAAAACCTGGTGCGGGTCTAACATGTGCATTTGATATAATATTTGTCTTGTCCACATTCATATTCAGACCCACCTGTTGCGATACTCTGCGGATGTCAGCGAGCATTGTGAGAGAGCTTCCAGCAATCTGCGCAATGACGACTTTAAAATCATCGGCGAATCGGAGGTGTGTGATGTTTTCGCCATTGATGTTGTTGCCTTGTAATCTACAGTCTAGAAGGTTGGAGGCTGGAGGCTTCCAATGCAGCGTTGATTGTTTCGGGATAGTGATGAACACCATCCACTTTAGCCTAAGAACGCGCGGAGTGGTTTTTACCCGCGGCCGCGGCGGTCGCGGAATTGCGTTTTTATTTCAAAACTCACTGGTAATTTGTGCGGTCACAGAGCCGTCGCGGTTGAAGTCATTGCTCGCAAACTTGTACGATTCTGCGGGCGGACGATCGCTACCGCACGAACCGCAACCGACCGCGGGTGCTGCGGGTGTAAAACGCGTCGTGAAATGTGCTCGCACTTTTTCCATATAAATCTACATCCTACAGAACCTGGGGACCCGCAAACGCTGCGGGCGCGGGTCAAAACCGCTTCGTGAGTTCTTTGGCTTACTCTTGAAGCCACGTTCTTGGTTTTGCAATTCAAGACCGCTGCAAGAATTTCAGTATTATTAAAACCAAGACTGGATGAAGAAGACCGAGACTAAAGCTGTGACAGTCTCGTGACTGGTTTGGTTTTTATTTGCTCATCACTATTTCGAGGAAATTTCGCCTTCATGTCTCACACCTCTTTCCAGTTAGTTAGGCTTTATATGGATTGGTGTTTTTTTTAAATAATAATTACACGAATTTGTAAGTTTAACCCCAAATTAAGTAAATTGATTTTGACATATTAGTAAATTAAAATGTACAAATAAAAGAGTTAAAATAAGAAACAATCAGATTTGAACATGGAGATAACTACGTTCATCACACAAGTGCTTTTTCCGTCGGGAATCGAAACCCAACCCCATCTATCGTGTACGATTTGACGCTAAACTCTTAACCAACGAGACGATCTAAATTTAAATTGAAACAAAAAATATAAGTTCAAGTCCGATTTTTTCCTTGAAATTAAATCCTATATAAATATATCAATTGTATTACGGACAATATCAATAACCTGTTTTGAGGTAACAGGACTATTTTATACAACTTGGCAACCATTTTTATTTTTAAAAACTTAGCAACAAAACTCTGTCCGCCTTTCCCCAAAAGAAATTTAGACGAATGTTTAACTAAACTCTATTTAAAGTTGACGTCTAATTTGCTACACGTGGATGACGTGGTAGAACGTTATTGGTTGAGAATCCAATTTTTTTGTTTTTGAGAAAAAAATTGAGAACTGTAGACAGTGGTGGTAATTTTGCTGAGCATCAATTAAACCCATTTTTGGTGTGTACTGTATTTTTTCAATGAAACAAAAAGATGGCACATTTTAGTCATGTCAGACTAGATCGGACATGTCATGACGTTTTTAATTAATATTTTCCGAGGAATAGATTTAAAGTCGTAGAAATGTCATGTACAAACTAATCTGACAGCACTAGACGCGTGTTGTCTCTTTCTATTACCATCGTTGAAAGTAGATAGCGATAACTTTAAAATTAGTTCATTGAGTGCGCAACAAAATTATCTTCAGTGTTTAGTAAAACATGTGTTTAACGAGTGTTTAAATTGTTTCGTTGTAGGACGGTTGTAGAGATATCTAACCGCAGAAAGGTTATTGAAATTTAGTCAGCCAGTCATATTCTTCCCATGAATCAACCAATGTAACTTTAAAGGCAAATGGCAAATAAAAAAGCTCCACCCCCTAACGTTACTAGGTATTTAATTGATACCTAAATATAGTAAGGTTAGGAATCATTAGGGTCAATCCGACAAGAATTGACAAGTGGCTGCCATTGCCGAAAATCGGTTAGAGAGTTCAACTTGGTTTTTATCACTAGCACCGTGATTATTGCGAAAACTTTGCTATCACCAGTAGTCTCCTGAGTGAGTTTTCGCATGAATTTACAACCGCATTAGCGTTAAGCTATACAAAAACATTTGTTTAAACTATCCGCTAGAGGCGCTAACAATAACGCTATAGTAAAATTGATATTAATTTCAAAAACATAACTGTATAGGGTGGCCATGTTAATATTTCCAAAACAGGCTTAACATACAAGTGTCAGGTTGGCAACTATCTATCTACTATCTATAAGTGACATATTATTACCATCAAAATATCTTCAACTCTCATAAAATCAATTCGTCATATTATAACGTTTTCTCTATCTGTATCTGCGTTTTTTACAGGTTTTCCATCTAAGATTAGCATCCTGGCCACAAATAACGTTTTAGTAACGACTACAGTGTCACCGGTTGAGACTTTGATTTTTTTTATTGTATAATTATTTTTAACAACCACAATTTTAGTTTTGGTCTCATTTTGTATATTTTAGTATAAAGTGTTGCGATGACAATCGTTATAATTCAGTTCAACAAAATGCCAAGCCATAATCGTCGCTACGAATATTTTTATAAGGCACATAATACGCTCTTGCTAATCCTACATCGCGTTATTACTGTTTGTTAGAGTTGTAGCCATGAAGTTATAGACTACTACTGTTAGGAGTGCACCATTTCCAAATATTCCTGACTCTTTAATTGTACCGTCTTTTTTCAACGAGTTTTAAGAAGTTAAAGTGAAAATGAAGAGACACATTCACACACATTTACATACGTACATTACATACATTACGCATTAGAGAGTGTCAGCAATATTTGGAAATGGCATTACTTCTTTGTTAGAAGTGTAACCGCCAGTAGTGTTCTATATATGCATGGTTGTAGTATATATACTTGAATGCTTCTCTGTTGGACTTGGGTAAGCAGACAACACTTAAATGCTTAAGATTCCTTGACCCGCTTTTTTACTTTTAGTAAATCCTTATTCTTGCTACTGTATATTTTAAATATTATATGGTATTAATAACAAAAAACTGACTCTAAGACTACCAGTGGTATATTGGCTAGGCCATAATTTTTGGAACTCTTATGAGGAGCCCTAAGATGGTAACATTAACAATAAAAATATCCTCAAAGCAATGACATCTCACAGCCCTATTTGTTTATGTCATAAATTAAAAAAAACACTAATAAAGTTATTTATATAATAATAAATTTGCGAAGCGAATTTTAAATAATTATGCAAATAATAACGGATTCTTTGGGTTACCCTAATATAGGATCATGTATATGTCATACTTATCGAATTTTCAAGTGTTAGTCCCGAACACCTTTGTTATATATCTTCTGCTTACCTTCCAGGCAGCTCGAACATCGGTTTGCATGACACTGTTACGGGGACTTTTACCAGGTGCTAAACTTCAGCCAGTGCTTATCGTTAAGTTGGCAACACACCGTTGTCATATTTGGTGTCTGTAGGCAACATATATGTGAAGCATGCATGTTAGAATTAAAATATTAGCGAGCACTGACGTTATTGTGGCAGCAATAGAGAACTAGTTGGGAACTAAACTCAAACAGCTATAATAAGCCCTGGAAGTGATTTCTTCATATTACAGCTAGGCGTAATAAAATTGAAAGTGCATGTTAACTAAAAATGGCGGTATACTAAAACTCTGTTCTCTGTTTCTTTGAAGACCCTAAAGTTATGTTATTCAGGAATAACTAACTCCCTAGTCCCAACCCTTAAATGTTTCAATACAAGCGTTGTTTTGAACAATGATACGAACTGGTTGCTGTGGCAGGAACAGTTGCAGCGGAAGCATGAAGAACTACAGCAAATGATCGTCCGCCAGCAGGAGGAGTTGCGACAGGTGAAGGAGCAACTGCTGCTCGCCAGGCTCGGGATTTTGCACCCTATGATCAGTGTAAGTAATTTTTTTTTAAATATCATCTATACAGCATTTTATTGAAAGGACTAACAAAATCTTAATGTTAAGATTTTAATTTTTTTTTGTTAAGCTTAAGAAACTGAAGTTAAAATGAAAGAGCGTTCAAATATTATTGCCATATTCTAATATTTAATTTTAAAACATTCATTCATTAAATAAATTCATTAATTAGTTCCTCTCTTCTTTGACGTAGGTCGTAAATAACATAAAACCAAAAGATCAAAGTTATAAGGACTTAACTCTCATTCTTCTCATTTCTTTCCTAATTGTCCCATCTTTATCTATTTCTAAAATTATTTTGTTGTTAATTTCTACTACGAGGGCCAAACTGAAAGTTTTTAGAAATGGCAACTTAAAAGCATTAAAATAAAAAAAATAAGTTTAAATTTTGAAAATAGAACTCTTTACCAATAATATTGAGTATACATTTCATTCATTTGTCATTTGTTTTACGATTTGGCGGAAAGTTGAAAATTGTCTGTGCACGTCAGAATGAATTTAAGCCGAGAAAATTTTCGTGCAATGTTTTTTTATGACTTTCGATGTCATATAAGTCAACAAGAAAGTTATGATAG
>NJDD01001881.1:119008-193801 GCA_002245505.1 Calephelis nemesis
TTGATGTAAATGGACGCTATTTTGAAAAGTTATAATAAAACTAATAACTTGCTAGAATGCTTAGTTTTTGATTTTCTAAGAACTTTCAGTTTGACCCTCGTATATACTCAATGCAATGTTAGTTTCTACTACATCAAGTAGTTCTACCTTATTTAGTTTTTTACAATTACAAAAATATACTTACTTAAAAAAATTGTTAATCAGGTCCCGAATACCTATGTAAGTCCAGAAGATATGCAGCGGAATCAACAGCTAGCGGCACAAGTAGTTTACGAAAACAATCCCAGGCCCGTGATTGGCTATCCACAGCCACCACCACCATCAGGGGATCATTCCTCACAACAAAATCAACATCATTATATGCCACGATAGATTACCTAATATTGTGACGTCATTTCTTTTGATGTGTATCAATGGTCTAGTAAAATACGTGGTATGCTGATTGAACTGTCAGCCTGCCCTGTGACGTCGTTATGTCACGAGGAAAATTATCAACATTTTCTGTCTAGTGCAAAAGTCTGAGGATTGAGAAACATTTTGATACGATTCTAGATCGCAACTGACTTTGTAGTGATGTCAGTTTGTTACGAACATCCGAATTTATAGTGACGTCAGTTTGTTACGAACATCCGACTTTGTAGTGACGTCAGATTGTTACGAACATCCGACTTTGTAGTGACGTCAGTTTGTAATGAACATCCGACTTTGTAGTGACGTCAGTTTGTAACGAACATCCGACTTTGTAGTGACGTCAGTTTGTTACGAACATCCGAATTTATAGTGACGTCAGTTTGTAACGAATATCCGCCTTTGTAGTGACGTCAGTTTGTTACGAACATCCTTGTTTGCGTCGACCATTTGTTTACCGACGTGAAAATAGATTCTGTAAGCACAATCACTTGAGTGTATTTGATAATTTTACGATTAAAGTACATAGAGTTTTAATTACCGTAAAAAAAAGCTCTCGTATCTGTTTCAATGTTAGATTTTTAAGGTAGGTAGGTACGTTAAAAGTTTAAAATATTCGTGCAATTAATGTTGTCCAAGTGCAATGTCTTTTGTAATTTATAAGGACATTTTAGCAGACGCTATGAACTCTAAAAGTATTTAATAATAATGTATAAAGTAAGGAATATTTAGTTACATATGTCTGCGCCAGCATAATCATTATTATATGTATTTATATATAACCAAGAACGGAGGGCTTAAACATTTTAGTGTTGTGAATTGTGATATATGGAAGGATTCGAAAAGTGGTGGATATTTGTGGTTTTCAAGATAGAAAATCTTATTTTGGCAGCGTTTTGAGCGCACAGCTGCAGCTGCTGTAATACAGCTGCTTTCAAAATCAACATTTCACGAAACATATTAATTTCGTTTTGCTTTTTTGGCATTTTGGACTTGATTACTAAAATACAATATATTAGTATGTAGAAAATTATACAATGTATTTTTCTTGAAATAATGTTTTTATATATTTCATGTTTTTTACAATGACATATATTTTTTAATTTAGATTTGTTATTTATTTGTTCACTTTCATTAAATTAACATTTTCCTTAAAACCTTTTTTTTATAAATGTTGTGTTTATAGACATTTGTACTTAATTTTTATTGGTATTCAATACTTTAGGTAATTTTAAGTTTTGTTATTGAAGTAATTGATGAAATGTTTATATAATAAACGCATAATTAAAAAATGTAAGTAAAATTGAGCATTAATTGTATTTATAGTTTGTATATGCGTTGTATATTCGTAAACTTTTCTCTACACTTCAAAAATTATATTCACCAAATTTATTCAAAACTAGTAAAAGCAGAAATTTGTTAATTTATTTACTTTTATTTTTTTGTATTTACTATTATTATTGGTGACTATTTCATAATATAAAACTTGAAGATTGTGTCAAAATTTGCAGGTAAACTTTAACCAAAAATGGTCAAAAAAAAAGATATTTTTTCCTTTAAATACTATTTTATGTAGACTGATTCCCACAACGCCCAATTAAAAAATGGGTAAATTATAATAAGATATTACATAGATAACAAAAGGGGACAATAAGAACGGGATCTGTATTAGGTAATTACGTGTTCACTTGTGATTTTTGTCTATATAATTAAAAATTAATAATATAATCTCGATTTATTATTTGGTTTTGTTTTCAATTTTGTTCTTGTTTTTTTATCAAATTTTATGTTGATATTTTTGTATCTGTTATTTCAATTTGTAGGTTTTTGTTTTTTCTCAACTCTAAAATTAAGGAGATAAAAAAGAAATCGTATTTAATCCTTCGCACTCTTGAATTTGTTATTAGACTTATGCAAGTTATATACGTATAATATGTTATTTTGAATGACGTATTCTTAGTTTAAAAAAATACCATTATCATTGCAGATATTTCATGTTTGTGCCATTAGATCCTTTGCCTATATTTTGTAAATATGAGAAATTATTTTAGTCAAATTATATTTTTTAATTTAAAAACTTCAAAAGTATGTTATTGAATAATAAGTGTATTTTGATAGTCTATGTTGTAATTTAGTCAAATTTTATAAAAAAAAAACTTTAAAAATAAAAATCTTATGTTATAAGTGTATTTTTATAGAACTTAAAGTAATTTAATAATTACTGATATATTTATTTACACAGCCTAATGACAGCTAGCCAAAAAATGCTTTACTGGGAACATTGATATTGACGTTTTTCTATTTTATTTACTATTTCCCAGTATTTCTCTCTATTACAGAGTTTGTAATCGGGCTTTAACTTGTGTAAAAAACCTGAATTGGTCCAAGCTTTTTCAAGCTTAGAGCTTGGCAACATCTACTTTATTTATATAGATTGTAAAAAGTATATGTCGTAATATATTGTTCCATTGTTTTATATCTTATGATCTTTATATTAATAAGATATTAAGCGGTGGTATTAGTGTTATTGTATACTTATTGTGATTATCTAAATATAATTCCAATGTGACGGATATTTCTTCACCTTTTTATACTTATTAGTGATTTTATTTCAAATTCTAAGAAATGCTATACAAGATACAAGCTTCAAGGGTAGTAGTGTACATTTAAAACTTTCAAGCATACTATGCTTTTCAGTCCTGAGTTTTCTCTTCTTTCGCAAATTTAAAAAAATCTGCAGTGACAGCAGATTGCGATTGCGAAAAGTGATATTAGTTTGTTAATACTTCCGTTTCCGTTTCTATGATGTAATAGATATATAAAATATGTGTAGCCTCGGTGTTAGATCCCTTTTGAAATATATGGTTGTGTGTATCAATGGAGGTAAAGTATACGAATTCTATCATTCATTAAGAATAATTATAACTATTCTAAGATACACGATTAAACTTGACTGGTCAATTACTTGACATGCAGAGAAAATGTAAAATGTAGGAATACTTTTACATTTTTAAAAAGCTTAAACTTAAGAAGTAAATTGTAGTAATGATATTTTAATTTACTAAGACTCAGTTTAAAATTAGAATGAGTTTTAACCAAGCTTAATAACCAAAAATTTGTTAAATAAAGACCATTTTTAAGGCTCGTATCAACCATTATCTTAAACCACTTTAAACTCATGGCATACCGATTCGTTCATACGTAGCGTATTTCGACGAAAATGTAGCGGTAATGAAATTTGTAGGTAGGTAGGTAAATATATTGCGAGGTAGTAGGATATTCTCAAGTCCAGTATTGCCAGATGGTCTTTTTATCAATATTTAAAAAAAGTAGCGAATAAAGAATCACCTTACATTAAAAAACAAAAAGTGGCCTGAATGTGTTTATGTTTAAGTGCTTATGAAAAATAATAATATCAAAAAAATGTAAGCGGCAAAACCGACTTCAATTTCGTTAATATGTCGTCTACATACACCAACAATTAATGACAATTTAAAAAATAAAAATAAAGATTGTCTAAATGCATTCGTTATCTGCCTAGTAATAGCGTAACAGATATAAATAATTTAAACGCAGTAAAACTGCAAAAAACCGTCTTAAAATTTGGAATATTTATGGTTTTCTCATGAATGCTAATGTAGACCTGGACCAAATTATAATGGGACCACAGCGGGCGTACAGGCTTTCAATTAAAAAAACAATTTTAAAAATCCGTCCATAAACACCGGAATAATCGAGTAACATACATACAAAAAAAAACATACCGGTCGAAGTGAGAACCTCCTCCTTTTTTCGTCGGTTGAAAAGATCTATAAACACAAAGACAAATTGATAACCTCTTTTTTGGAGTCAAATAATAAAGGCATAGAAAACATAATGTAATCCAACATACAGTACCTTCGCAGTTATGTCGCTACGTACGAACATCGGTTATAAAACAGCCTTGTATTAATATTAAGGACAGGTGTATATTTTCCCATTCAATGTATGCTAATATGTAGTTTTAAAGATGTTCCGCGTTACCACTGAAAAAATATATAGATGTATGTTTAATTAAACACTGTCTGAAATTGACATATAACGACATGCTACTGCACGTTACAAGTTACTATGTTGATGATGTAGCTTTTTGTTGAGTATTCAATTTTAGGCAATGTTTAATAAAAACATGTGTTTAACGAGTGTTTAATCTATTTGTGGCATAGCGTTATTATTTAATTATCTTAAAGCTTGAGCTACATTGAAATTAATTATTCAACATAAGCGATATACGAAAAAACAGTCTTATACATGTATATTTCTTGCCATAGAGTAATTATATAAAGTGATACCAAAAAAGGTAACCATTGATATTTTAATTATTATGTACTTTGTAGAACTTTGTGTACCATTGTAAATATCATTTAGTTTTTATGATAAATATACTTATTTCTCTGAATATTTTATATTTAATGTCTAATTGTTGACTTAATCGTTTTATGATTTATAATACGCAACATGTGATCCGATACTTTTTTAATACTTTGTGTTATGTATTGTTTGCAACATTATGAATTATATAATATATAGCAGTTTTATTGATAAACTTGTAATAAGGCTTGTTAGTTTGACGTCAGTCCTTAGTCTTTTTCTTGATTGATTTGTAGTATTTTGCAAAAAAAATCTTAAAAATATATTTAATTAGTCAGAAAACAACACGCTTTCTTTAGTTTTCTTTAATTTTTTCATAAACTCATGCTGGTTTGCATTTGTTTTAGTTGACTAAAATAATATCCCTATTGACGTTGAATTCAAATTTTAATATTTCACTACTATACGATATTTAGTATACGACCGTGGCCAAAAATAAACAACATTAATGAATGTTACATCTGTTACATTAACGTTTAAGATCGTTATTCGCGTAAAGTCCTAAACTTGATGTAATGTACACGTAATGTATTTCGGTGTTTACTACGATTTGTATTATTGATAGTTACTACTTATGATTATATCACTAAGAATTATTAAAATCTTAAACCGTTATTTATTTGACATTAAGGACATCGATTAAAAAACAGGGTTGCACTCCGGGAGTGCCGCCCGAAGTAACTTGAATATTTACGTTGTGCATTTTTGATATTTTAGAATGGTTAGGGAATAATTTTGCACGAATTGCCTTAAATATCAGTATGAAAGTACTATAATTTATGTGGTAGAATACAATATTCATTTATTGCGCTATCCATCATTCACAACATCAACATTCGCGCAAGCGCCCTGCGCCGTCTCACGAATTTTCGATCAGGACACGTGCTCTGACGCGAGTTTAGAAGTTTTTGCCCATTCCAAAAAAAGTACGCAACTCCGCTAAAGAAGTTTTCACTTCAAAATCAAGTCTTATTACAAGCTTAATAATAAAATGGTAAAATACGCACGCGATATAGATTTGTTGTATGATGTATTATTGATTATTTAAAATTTTCTGTATTGTTATAATTTCAAATTTTATGTTGTTATAAAAAGTAATATTATTTTTATATAAAACTTTCATGCGTGTAACGCTTCCATACAATCATATTGCAAACTGTCAGAATCGTATTCTAGAAAGTGACTTATGTACCATGAAACTGAAAGAGATTTTATAATTCGAATATATTATTTCAGAACATAGTCTCAGTTTAAGATTAAAGATCCATAAATTTATCTGCGATTGGAACAGAAGCCGTCTTATTAATAAATATGGACTTACTTCAAGGTTCAACCTCCTATTATAGTCTTTATTACAATGTGATACAGACTAAACTGGAGGTTGTTCTGTTGTGCTCTCACCTAATTAATTTTAAGTTATCGCCATCTGCTTTCAACTATAGCAATAGAAAGAGACAAAACAAGTATAGTTCTGTCAGATTAGTTTGTGCATTTGACATTTCCAAACGATTGTTGCATACGATCTGACATAGGAGACATAACAGACATAAAAATATAGTAGACGCATTTATAACCTCCACATTCAGTCAAAACAAACTATGTCAAACTATTTGGAAAGGATTGTGTGGTTTTATGAAACCACAGTAAAAGTGAAACTTATAACTATAAACCATAGACGTCGTCATATTAGCATCGGCTGCTCTGACGTCACCGTCACGCGACATGCGACACACAGACCAAAACGTTTGAGACGATGTAATAAAACTCACTTCTGACAGTCTTATAGTGGCTTTCTAGAATACAATATCTACTGAAAAGCTGTTTATCAAACCTCGAAACTCATTCTGGAATACTGACCTTGTGATATTTTTAAGTTTAATATTTGGATAAATAAAAAGACAATATAATCTGTATGTATGTTAAATTGGGATGTAAAATTTAGGCATGGCGGCGAGTAGATTTTTTTTACGTAAATAAATGTTTGATCTCTTTCTGGGGAGGGCCGTGCTTTTTTATCTATATTCTACGTTTTAGTACCTGTAACGTAATAATGTATACTTGTAATATACGCGACATATTATTTTTGCCTATTTTGTACATATTTTTTTACCATGTTAAGGAATACAGGGTTATGCCAAAATGAGTAGTGAGTGATATTGAAAGCTGCTTTAACTATAGTGTTATTTTATTTTGGGTGGATCTATTTTACTTGGGTAGGAATATTTTATGAATAAATAATAAATCAACGACTTCAAATACTTGTTTTATTTGCCAACTGATGAATGAAAGCTGTAAAAGGCTTTTTAGCAAATTTAAACTCTTAAAAATATTTGTGGTAAGACAGCGAATAAGCGCAAGTTACTTATGATAAAAGGCAGCCGTGTCCTATAGGCACCATAGACGTCAAAGGTGCGTTACTGTCCAAACTTAGAATTTTAGTTACAAATCTTGTGCTAGTCTACCGGCTACCCTACCCTCAGGACCGGAATTTGTCAAATCGGTAGGAATAAGTTTGGCGGTAGATCTCAAGCTCTTATTTGGGCAAGTAGCTGCACAGCAACCAGTGAAAATACGCAGTCTTCTGCAAACGCAAAACTATTAAAATGTAATTTATAATTTTATTGCATTCTAAACCCATTTAGTTAAAAACTTGTATTCAGTATCTATAGAATGTTACCCAAGTTTTTTTTTACCTTGTCCTCGAATGTATCAACCAGCAAATCAGTGCCAGATAAACAGTACTTATCAAATGCTACTGTTGTTCTGAAACCAGAAGGGTTCAACTTCTAAGCCATCTCTAGACTAGTGGCCTGGCTTCGACCAGACAACTTCTGTTTAAATTTTGTAACAAAAACAAAGTTGCCTGGGACTGGACAAATGAACGGTTGGTGATAGCAGAGATTATTTGGTGACAGGTTTGCCACATATCATTTGGGACTGAGCTAGACTAATCTTTGGTGCCCTGGTTATATCCTCTGTCTACTTCTTAGGGGCTACGGGTGTTAGGTATTTTCTGTATTTAAGGGAAGCGGATTTATTTTGTATTAAAGAAAACAGAATAAGAGAAAAGCAAGAAATAGATTGTATTTAGAAGCACCGGTTTCATCCGAGGGTAGTGCTAAGTCTCCGAAACCGGCTTTGTATAAAGAATTGTGCATGTGGAGGAAGCTAGGCATGTATGCAAGGATCCCGACACAGGATTTTGATACTCTGCCTACCCCGTCTAGGACGTGGCGTAAATATTTATAGACGCAATGATGTGTTCAGAAAATTAGTAATTAACCAGAATTTTTGTGTTGTTAGGATAAGCGCCATCGCCGTAGCGTTAATGATCGCCACTGTTATGTTCTGTGTTGGGGTGCAATACACGAAACGACAGTTTTGAGGTGGTTTTACTCTGTAAATAACGATAGGAATAGATATAAAATCATTATTTAGGATTAATAATTCAGAAATAGTTTTATTACAAGTCAGAGCTTGTTTTTTATTCCTTTTTACACCCATCCGTTTCCTTTGCTTCTTTTAATCTTATTTCACGCTCCCTCAACCTTCTTTCTCGTTCAAACTCTTTCATCCTAATTACATAATCGTCATGCTCACAGTTGAGGTACTCATGTTTTTCATGATGGCACCGGTATACCAAGGGCATGTGTTTGTATCTACACACTTGGTAATCCAATAAATAATGAGCACAATAATCTCTAAATTTCACCGGAATTCGAGCTGATTTTAAATGATCCTCTTTTGCTATCATCTTACGCTCTGTCCTCTTGTATTTGAAACCAGTTTTAGCGTCAAACGTTGGGGTGTCCCCACTTTTAAGATTCAAATGTAAGGTTGTGAACGTCCCAAGCACTTGTCCCATGATTTATATTAAAGATAATTACAATAAGAATTATTAATATATGTTTGAAGTTATGTACTATTTTTCATCAGTAAAGGTTTTCCCAAGTTTTCCATTAAATCAAATGTCAGACTTTAACTGTCAACAAATTTATTGTTCATTTCTCATGTTGGATAGTATTTATGTCAAAGAACATGAATACTCGTTAGCAAGAGATTTATGTCCTTTGTTCCAGTCCTTTTTAAATCAATTAAATTATTGTGTAGGAACATAGATGATGTACTCATTGACCTCTATATATTCTTATTTCTATGGATGTACCAGATACTTATGTTCTTAGATACGACAGATATCTTCTAATCGGTCATTAGGGTTCCTATACAATAAATAGGGTTCATCAGAGTTTGATTAAAAATGACATGATTAGATTTACATGGAAGAAATGTATAGTATAGTGGAATTTTCCGTTTTGGTACGGTTCCTTTGTAAAATAGACTATCATGGGTCGATATCTAAAAAACTACTGGTAGTAGAGTGCTGTGCAGCTACTTGACCGGGTAGGGTTCCTCCGCCTCACCTATACCTACCGCCATATTGAAAATGTCACTTTCCGATTCGGAGAGTGGGGTAGCTACCCAAAGTAGTAAAGGGGGTAGCGGTAAGTGGACTTGCATAATGTGCTTTGTTGAGCGGGTGTTTCCCTGCCTCGGCAGCGACGCACCCTTAACATCAATGGTGTCTATAAGCCGCGATTGTATTACCATTAGCAGAGCCGTGTAGTTCTCTGTCAAATGCCATAAAAATGTTCACTTCAAATACATTTTGTAACCTGCAAAAAGGATTGAAGAGATGCTAAGTCACTATTTTTAGATTTGATAATCTACAAAAAACACTTGGCCTCTACGAAGCTGGAAAAGCTTTCTTTTTATTAATCGAACGGCTACGAAATAGAATTCTCTGCCTAAGAAGATATTTCCAGAGCATTAAAGCTAAAGACTCTATAAAGAAAGAAGGAATATGCATCTTTTGACTTAGTTAATTCCACTTTCGATGCTTTCTTCAATTTTAATCAAGTGAGGTAGGTAAGGATCATCATACTAAGCTATCTATACTTATAAAATAACATATTCTGAGTCTGACTGACTGATTCATCATTGCCGAACAAACTGTTAAAAATTACAGTCATGAAATTTGGTAGACACACACTAAGTACGGTATTCCGGAAATTAAGTTATAAGGGGGTGAAATGGCGTTTGAAATTTTGTGTGGAATACCGACATTTTTTAAGGTTGAAACCGTCATTTTTTAAGGAAACATGAAACTTTATTTTTGGACTACTTATTAAAATAAGCAGATACGTATTAAGCTTTCTGGGAATTCTACCCCTAAGGGGGTGAAATAGAGGTTACAACTTTCAATTATGTGGAAGTCCTTATTGATAGGCTATTGATTAAATATAAATATATTTAAAAAAGGAATAAACTATTCACACAGTTTTTAACTCAACTCCAGTTCAGGAAATATATTGCCACGCGAGCAAAGCCGCGGGAAACAGCTTTTTAGTGTTAAAAATCTACTCCTAACCATTTGGAATCAAAAGTTCTCAAAGAAAAAGAGATTATAGATTGACCCAAAGTTTGTGATTGAATAGAAAACAGTTAAATAAACAAAACAACTTTTTTATTATGCACATTAAATATTAAATTCTTAAAAATCTAATTAACACAAATCCACTTCATCTGGCCAGTTTGGAGACAAAAACTGAAGATATGCGGTGGATAATTGACGAGAGTGGTCCAGTTTTGTCGAGGACTCCTCCATCTTGGGGCATTTTAAAGTAAATGTTATTGTAATAATAACTAAATTGAAAATTTCTCTAAATACATTTTTTGTAAGTTCACGCCATTAGCTGCCCCTTACACATCATCCAGTACATGCCTTGCAAGTTGATCAGTTCTGCGTGTGTTCCACTTTCTACTATTTTGCCTGCAAAAAATGCCCTTCATTTTAAATCTAAGACATAAAACTTAATTTGGTACCAGGTGGGTCTTTTTTATGCAATCTATATCCTACTTGTTAGGGACTTGGCATGAAGATATGTATGTAAACATGAATCAGCATTTAACTTGTAGGAATATGCCAATTTCGCTTATTTTTTCTTTTGTGTTATTTAGTTAGTTTTTCTCAGGAGAAGTCTGTCACTTTAACTAATACTCTTATAAAATGCATCCCAATTTCCCCATTCATTTGTCATCCCATCACGCGTGTATGGATGGACCGATTTCGCTATTTCTTTTATGTTGGATTATATACTGTCAGGAATAGGTTGATGTAAATAGTGAAAGTGGGAAAATTAAGGAGATTGAATTTTTCTCATATAAACTGTCAGTAGTTGTTGATCTCAACGGAGACGAAGTTGACCGGGTCAGCTAGTCTTATGTATAAGATATGACCTGAGTTTCAGCGCCAACGAGAGAAAAGATGGCAGCAGTTTTTTCGTAATTAGTTAATTTTGGTAGCATTTTGTTCAGTAAAAAGTGCACAAGTGAAGTACCTATTCATAAAGAAATGAATGCTTCGTGTATTTCGTCGTTGCCCCCAAAAGCCACCGCTTTACCCAAAATCCTAACGTGACTTTCTTTGACGACTTTTATTATGACTTATGACTAAACAATTTATACCCGTTTTTGCTGAATCGGTTAACTTGATTCAACATAACTCACTCGTAAATAATGGCAGATAATAACACCATTACGGAATACTAAATAAAAATAGATACAACTTTTACCTTTATCTACAACGCAGATGAGATCTGAATCCTTAATAGTTGATAGTCGATGGGCGATTGTGATACAAGTTCGGCCTTTGGCTGCCTTTTCTAGAGCTTCTGATACAACCTTCAAAAAAAATAGTTTTGAGTATATACAATCGTGGTCCTGGGCTATTTATAAGCTATGTCTTACCAACCATATCATCATAGTAATATTCTTAATAGTAAGGTCGCAAGGAATTTAGTTAAGTCAATATTTATTTTTATTATACTGGAAGGCAAACAAGCAGATGGATTTCTTGATGGTAAGAAATTCACGCTGCCTTGAGACACCAAAGGTGGTAACGGTAAGTTGCCCACCTGAGGCCGGGATGTTAGCCGTCGAGCAAAATTCAGTTTGCCGGCTACTTTATCCTCCGAACCGGAACACGTCAATGGCAACAATTGACGTTATGACGGCAGGAATAGGTAAGGCGGTGGGACCAATTCAGGCGAGTCGCTGCGAAACTCGACTACCTAGATGTCACGTCTTAGTGACGGTATGCCTATAGTCGTCTTTTGCGAGCTGCCTGGGAGTAAGGCAGATGGTCTGTTCTGCAAAGGAGCTCGGACCAACACGGGGAAAACCAGGACTGAAATTAGTTAGATCACCGTACCGGTATATCACCTTTTTAAACATCTTCAAAAAAAGAGGAAGTTCTCCTATGTTTTTTTTTATTTTTTGTATGTTTGTTTCGTGATGTTTATTACTTATAACGTTACTCGGCAAGTAACAAATCAATTTTGATGATTCTTTTTTAGAAAGGTAGGTTACGATTCAGAGATGGTCCCATATAAATTTTATCATGTTCTAACTAATGGTTTTAGAGTTATACTTAATTCATTTTTATTTATGTTGACTACCTCTTCAATGATGAATCAAGACGACTAGTAGGATGTTAATAAATAAAATTGTATGTATGATCTTTCGAAAAAAGAATGATCAAATGGTGACATAGTATCGAAATAAATAGTTGGAGTCGATTTTTTTATTGTTACTGAGCTTAATAATTATTTTAATTGTTATTTATACGTATTATAGTGCCATTGCTTTTCACTTACTTGTTCCAATATTATGGTCCGCTAAATTCACATACTCAACTTAACTTACTTTTGGTGTCTTTAAGAGAATAAACGTGTTACTACGTTAAACGTGTAACATTTATTTACCAAAGACAATATTACAAAAATATTAATAGACCGACAATCAAAATAATTTTAGCGTAACTCGAGATTTAAATACTTTTTAAGACGACAGATGTCACAATGTGGAATCAAATAGAAATAATATTATATTTACTTAACTCCGATATCAGGTACACTTGGGCAAGAAATACATACATTTGCATGGAAAAGTTTGAAATTATAATTGAAACTGAACAAATATTTTGTATACATAGACCGTTAAATTTAAAGTTTACATAATAGTCTAAAGGTACTCAGGGCCGGATTTAGTACTATCAGCGCCATGGGCGAAAAAATGAAGTTTAAGCCCACACCGAAAAGTGAATATTATAATAAGTAAAAAATACTATGCTATAAGGACTTCATAATTTAGGGAGTTTACAAATAGGCCTCACTTAGGGCTTTTGCCCTTTACTTTAACGTCACTGATAACAATGTACCCTACTGTACTTACTTTTTCACTGTTAGCATCGAGAGCAGACGTAGCCTCGTCCAAAAGCAGTAGCCGTGGGGACCTGATTAGAGCCCTGGCTATACACACCCGTTGTTTCTGGCCACCAGACAACTGAGCTCCGCTAGAACCCAGGTTGGTGTTATAGCCCTGAAATTTTTTTTAATGTTATTTCATGTGTTGATTTATTATAAAAGGTATCCCTAAATTAGTTCTCGAAGTTGTGCCTGAATATTTAACTGATATCGTAAAAAAATCATTACAAAAACAATCATAAAAAAAATCATTAAAAAAAAACAAATAAGTTATAGTGCTTTCAACATTCCATATTTACTTGCTCCAGTTAAAAGACCAGCACCCGATGTATGTATATCAGCTGGGAGTGGCTTCGACGCTCGTTTTTTTTAGCGTCAATAACTATACCTATATTTTAGTTAATTTTATTGATTTTATATGTTTTTATGTACGTATTCTTAATCCCTAATAAAATATCGTTAACTAATTTGAGAAAACGTTGGCAAACCGTGCATGGAATTTTGATATTCGTTAAATACATACCTGTGGACAACGAGGACAGACCACACGAAATAAAGTTTGTTTATTAAATATACTAAAGTAAAAAAAGACAATCACGTTTGTATACAACATAAAAAATACATATTTTATTTACATTAATGCATTATATCTGTCTGTGTATCTAAAAAATTAACGGAAGTTATCACAATTTATGTAAATAATTCCCTGTTGCCTACCACTACGCCAAAAAAATTTGGAAAGAAATAACCTGTGCATTTGTAATAGTTATAAGAGGTAGGATTCCACCCAGGACACCCACGACTAGCCGAAGACACTAAGTCTTCAATGTGATAGATGGCAAGCCTATTGTCAACCGGGCACATATCCAATCTCAAGCAACATTTTTTTTCTTAGAAAATTGAAAAGACCACATTTTCTTTTTGTTACCCGACCCTGGCTTCGAGACCAGGACCTCGTGCAGTCAAGTCCAGCACTTGGACCGCTAGAGCACAGAGGCGATACTTTCTTGTACACGAAAACAGAAAACTACATTTTTTTATTGCTTTATTGTTTTTTGGGGACGTTGTCATGAAAGTTTATTTCCATACTTCAAGAACAGAGGGTGTGGTGGATAACAGTATACAATCTTATTGCACCTGTGGTAAAGAGACAATGAAGCTGTGTATGTTGGCAGCCTTGGCAGCCGCGACGATTTCATGCGTGGTGACCTTCCTGGTGTTGTCCCCGTAGGCGATGTTCTCGGCGATGGTGCGGTCGAACAGCACCGGCTCCTGCTGCACCACGCCTAGCTGACGACGGAGGCGGGGGAGGGTCAAGGCCAAGCGAGTGTCGTATTCGTCTAAAGACTGCAAATAAAACAAATATAGAAGCAATCCCTGGACAAATGATACAAACTGATCTAGGTCCAAAGTAAATTATATTTGTGTTTTTTTGTGACTGACCGAAAGTTTTCGATGTTGCCAAAAAATTGTATGAAATACGTTTGAAATTATCGTTAGTAAAATTTTAGTAGTTATTGTAAAACACTTTTTTAAATTTAACTACGAGTAGGTATATGTACCTAATGAGATTTATACTCGTAGTAAAATGTGAATATTTTAGTAAATGATATTATACTATTAACATTATAATTAACATTCTTGTGTTTAAATTATTTGGAACTAAGTTAATTTTATATATCCTATTTCGCGTATATATATGAATCCTATTTCGCGTGATAATCGCATCACACCTGAACGGATAGACCGATTCTCTTAATGGTTTTTTTTGTTGTGATAGTTATTGTCAAGAGAAAGTTCTTATGACGAGAAAAACTGGAAAACGGCAGGGAATAGAAAAAATATGTTTTATCTTTTCCCATCCAGACTGGTAATAACTATCAATGTCAAGCGGTACCAAGTTCGTTGGAGCGGCTAGTTCTTTATAAAATTTTGTATTTTGATTTTTTTTCTGTTTTGATATATAACCCGAAACTGGATATTGTCTGTTTTTTATTTGTTTTATTTAATTAATATTTGGTGGCATAATAGTTTTGAGTTTAATGCCTAATAACTTTTCCAAAAAAATGTAAAACAAGTAAATAATTGAATGCCATTTATAAGGCGAAGTAGTAATGTACTACTTAGAATTTTGTACCATTTATCATACAGTGTAACCATACTTCGTGCAATTAAGGCGATTTGATTTGAAAGCTTGATTTTTTTTGATATTTTCCATCGTCGGCACTTGGTAAAACTTCCAAATATTCATATTTTTAAATGAAGAAACACTTGTATTGTTTTACGTATCACTTATATTTATTATTTTATAAATAGCCTACCGGTTTCGCTTTTGACAGCATCATCATAATAAAGTATAAGTGATACGTAAAACAGTACAAGTGTTTCTTCATTTAAAAATATGAAAGCGTGAAGTTAACTGCAAAGTCAAGTGAAGTGAAGTTAGCTGCAAAAAAAACTTACTATGCTTCCTGATATCGGATCGTAGAATCTCTGCATAAGCTGCAATATCGTAGATTTTCCACACCCTGATGCTCCCACCAGAGCCACAGTCTTACCAGCCTCTACCTTTAGATCAAAACCTCGGAGTATTTTTTGATCAGGTCGTGTTGGGTAGCAGAATTCTACATTTTGAACGTGAAAACTCCCTGTTGCTACCTGCGAATTTTATTTAGGTATTAAACTATTTAGGATGTAAAAATGCTATGCTATATACAAGGGGCCCCGCGGCTATGCTACATGGAGGGAGAGTAACTTAAAAGTAGGTAAAATTGTATCTTCACGCCAATATTCACGAATAGGTAGGTAGAGGCACAACCAGGACACCCACGACTAGGCAAAGACACTGAGTCCCACAATGTGATAGGTCTCAAGTCAATCGTCAACCGGGCACATATCCAATCCCGGGCAAAGTAATTTTTATGACAAATTTAAAATATTAACATATAATGAATGAATATTTTTCCTTTTATTTCACAACCAACATTAAGATAATGCAGTTCGCATTAGTTTCTTGAAGTGTAAACGATTCTGAATCGTATTTCAAAATTTGACTAGTAATTTAAATGTAGCTCTGTATATATTAAATTTATTTAATCATGTTTACTACATTAGTAATTTAATTTAAAAAAGTAGAGACGACGAGAAAAAGAGTAATCTGAAATATAGATAAAACATTCGATACACAAACTAGCTAATGAAAAAAAATATGTTTATTTTAGCCATATCTTACTTACCCAATTCATCTTGTCTTTTAGTCCTGGCTTAGTCATAATCTTTGGATCTCTCTCGATAATAGCTATGATTCTTGCACCACATGCTTTGGCGGTATTAAAGCTCGGGGCATGTACTAACGACTGTCCTAACATATATGCTCCGTACATAATAGCTTGGTTCACTCTAAAATGGAAGTAAATAAAAATATAATAAAAACATTAACTAAAATATACAGATATACGGTTAATTTTAATAACTTAGCTACAGATAGAGATAGGCCTACTAGAGTTTCATTGCTAAGATATTTTTTGTTAGTTATTGAAAAATAATGGCAGTTGCCAGGTAACTGATCTACGCGATCCCTGTCTCTTATCTTAGATAGGTGTCTCTTTTAGAAGATTTGACCCAAGTTTGAATTTAGCTTAGAGTTAAATATTTAACCCAGGAACATTCAAGTGGCCCGACTAGTAATCATTAATCTCTTGAAAACTCTCAACATGTTATCGCACGATATAAAGCTATTTAAATAAACCATAATGACATAATGTATCTTATCATAAAATTATCTTATGTCTGAGTAAACTATTTGTATTATGTCTGTCACTTTTAAACGTTTACACGTGATTTGTGAAACTAGATAATTGTCTTAAGATTTTTGTAATCTCAAACTGGATGATCACTGGATCTTCAGCAGACTAGCACGTGAATTTTGTAAACGCGTGTTGGTCCGGGCTCCTTAGCAAAATATACCATCTACCTTCCTGCCAGGCGAGCATAGGCCTACCGTTGCTAGCACCGTGATATCTATGATAACAGTATGTATAATAAAAATTAAAATGGTTTTTCTTATATTCGTTACAATTCATTCTACTTCTTTCATCTTTCAAAACTTCCCTAAACTTTCACGTATATTTTCCAACCAGGTGTTTTCGAGTTTTTAAGAAACGGACACAATGGTTTTAATTCTGGTGTTTACAAACTAAACTTACTGTAGATGCATGCTATCTTTTTCAAGTTAAATAAAAACACAAGAGATGGAACGTCTTTGATGAACGACGTCGGATTAGTCCAATCATGTAATATTGTGATGTTTTTAATCAACGTTTTCCGAGTAATAGATTAAACGTCTGTAGAAATGATGTGTACTGTTTAATTTGACAGCACTAAAAGTGTTTTGTCATTTTCTGTTACTTTCGTTAAAAGAAGACAGCGATAGCTTAACATTAGTTTAGTGAGTGCGCAACAAAATTACCACCAATGTCATAAAAAAAATATGGATAGAATTCAGGTACATGTCGTACCTACTTACTAAAACGAAGTCATTTTTTTTTGTTACGTACCTTTTTATAGTTACTTATTTAAAGACAGTGGATGTTACTTACAGAAAAACTGTCTGGTAGTTGACATTTTCATAGGCCACAAGGTGCGTTCCGTAGACGGTTGCAGAAATGAAAGAAAGGAACGGAACGTAAACTCCAAGTCCTAGCACTAGACCACGCCATCTTGTTTTTTCAGATACTGCTTTACAAGATTCTTTTAAAGATTCAATGAATTTATCTAAAAAGGTTTGTTCAATTCCTGAAAAATATAACACAAACATAATTTGGTAATTTGTTCGCAAACAGGTAATTTGGTGGTATACTTACGGTCAATTATAATAACCTAGCTACAGAGATAGGCGTAGTGGCGTTTTGTTGCTACGATATTTTATTTAATTATTGTAAAATTACAGAGTTTGCCTGGTAACTGATCTAAAGTAGCCTATCTGTTGACGGAGGCAGGTTATTGAAGATGGCCGTTAATTTGCGAGTGTGATTAATTTTACTCGAGTGTTTCAGAAAGTACGTAGGTCACACTATAAGTTTTACGTAATTTTAAAAAACAACATGTTATGGCCAAAATATTATGTTTATTGCTTTTTAAAATAATCTCCTTTACATTTTAAACAATTTTGCATGCAACCAAACCGTTTTTTTAAAAACAGGACGATCACAGATCTGAAGGCATGTTTTCTTTGTGCTGATTGAACGCTATCACTGCCTCTTCGGATTTGGTAAAAGTAAAACCGCTCATTAAATCTTTGATTTTGGGGAAAATACAGAACCAAAGTGTGCTAGGTCAAGGCTATGCGCAGGATGAGTGACGAAATGTACTTTTTCGGACTAAAGCTAAAAATGACTTTGTTTTGTTGGCCGTGTGTGAAGAAGCGTGTAGAAGAATGCGGCTTTTAGGTCGTCTTTCGCGAACTTTTTCTAACACCTTGGGTAAACAAATTATAGAATAACATTCGGCATTAGCAATCTTTTGATCTTCAAGTGGAATTGTGCCGAAGCTGGGAAATTATTTTTTTACCAACGTTTCTCGCGTGTCTCACTTTTGTTGGCCTGTTCTAATTTTCAAACACCCATTCACAAGACTGCTGTTTGGTTTTGGGTTCAAAAAAATAAACCCACGTTTTGTCTCCTGTGACTATGTCATATACAGCATTAGAATATCCGTGGTCGTACTTCAGTAGCATCTGTGAGCACCATTCCACGCGAGCCGCTTCTCTCATGGGCACGACAACAAACTTTTTCGAACTTTCAATTCGCCGTGTACAATTTTCTGAATTTGGCTTATACCAATCCCCAATAGTCCTCGAATTGTCTCATAGGTAATCCGAGGTAAAAAATTTTATTCAATTACCCGCTGAACAGTAGCCACATTATTTTCGTTGACGGCAGTTGAAGGCCGCTTTTTACGAAATTCGTGTTAATTCATTTAAAGAAAGTCGACCTCTCTCAAATTCGGCAAACCATCGCTGTAAGGAGCTCAAACAAGGTGCTTCTCTCGCAAGAGTATTTGGAAGACGAGCGGCACAGTCTTGCGGAGAAAGAGAACTTTTAAAACCATAAAAAAATAATCGCAATAAAATCTTTTCGACTTAATTCCATTTTCGTTGCATACGTAGAACTTTGATGTGTGACAAAAAAAAACAATCTACATATTATTTTCCGCCAACTGTTTTTTTTTTGTTGCTAAGAAGGTAGCAACGTTTTAAAAATGTAACATTCGAAATTCAAATAGTTCCGATTAGCTGGAAGTGCAGAACTTTTAGTGTGCCCCATGTATCCTGATAATAATAATAAATTAATAAAGATAGTGGAACCACGTGTAATTACAAATTTAACTTTAGACGCCGTTTTCTCGAAACCAACTTAATGCAGTTGGTACATTTTGGCATAACCCGGTCCTATTATGAATCTCTTTTTTTTTGAAGTGATAGGTTGAGACATTGTGAATATTGTTGATTTAATGTTAAACCTAAATTATTTTGTATGTAGGTATTCTCAAAGATATATACAAGTTTATATATTTTTGTTATGTATGCAAATGTATATATTTATGCATATCATTTGTTTTTAGTTTTTCTCCTGGGTATATAACATATATGTGTAAATGCTGTATAGTTATAATTTTTTTTCTTACTTAATTTATTGTGCACTGTAAGTCTACCATTTAAGTTATTTTATGAGCTCCTTTTTGGGTGAGCTGAAAGAAATCCCTTTATCTGAGATAAGCTGACCTTATGAACAAGTCTTTTAGTTTTAAAATTTATGTAAGTTTTTTTGTGTATTAATAAATAATAAATAAATAAATATCCTTGGACTAGTCACACAAATTGAATCTAACCCCAAAGTAAGCAAATTATATGCTTGTGTTATGGGTGTTAGTCAACGATTCTAATACATAGAAATACTTAAATAGATACCAGAATAAATTTAATAAACACCCAGACCCGGAAATGCAGACATCTAAATGTTTTTCACACAAATGCCTGCCCCTGTCGGGAATCGAACCCGAGCCTCGCGGTTTGTCGACGTAGTTAGACGTATACGCTAGCCACTCGACCAACGAGGCGGTCAAATATAAATAATTAAGTAAAATAAAAATAAACAGACATACCTAAGCTTTGGACTGTCCTTATACTGACAATGGCTTCCGTGGCTACTGCTGTTGCAGATTCCATCGCTGCGCGTTCATTGGTCTGGGACTTTTGTGACATTATACCTTCCATCCATATACTTCCTACCATCTAAAATTAACAAAACAGTAATATTTTCCCCGTTTTGTTCCGGACTCCATAAGAAGGAAGAATAAACCATCTGCCTCCCTGCCAGGCAGTTCGTAAAAGGCAAGCACAGGCTTACCGTCATTAACACCGTGATGTCTCATTAGGTGGTAGAGTTTTGCAGCGACTCATCCGGATTAGTACCACCTTACTTACCTATTCCTGTCGCCATAAACCGTCTAAACTTTACTTCTACTTTAGTCCACGTTTATTGATAAGACGGATGTTTAAAGTGATATGATCTTAATAATAACATTATTAAACAAAGTAATCCATACTAATATTTTAAATGCGAAACTCTTCCTGTCAGATTGTCCGTCTGTTTTGCTTTCACGGATAAACTGCTGGCCCGTTTTTTTATGAAACCTATACGAAAGTGGTGTTAGTCACACTATTTATAACTCAAGAACATCTGAACTGATTTCGAACCAGTACACTTTTTATCCTGTTCGGTTGTGGGAGAACTGGCAAAAATAACATTTTGATTTTTCCCATACAAACTGAACCGGTGAAACGAAGTTCGCTGTAGCAGCTATCGCTAAATGTTTTGGTAAGCGTATAACTTCCGAACGACTGGACCTCTTTGGCTAATTCTTTTCTTATTGTGTAAGTTATTATCAGGAGAAGGTTCTTATTTAGAGAAAAATCGGGAAAATTACAGGGGAAATGGGAAAAATAACACTTCGTTGTTATCCATACTGAATGAGTGGAACGAAGTTAGCCGGGACAGTTAACTCCTTTCCTCGAGATATTATACAGTTTTTATTAAACAAATAAAATGGGTACTCACTAGAGGCAAAAATGCGATCCCAACAAAGGTAAGTTTCCAATTGTAGCAGAAGGCCATTATAATCCCCACACTCAACGAGCTCGCACCTTGTATGATGAGGCCAATCCTTAGTCCTGTAGCCCCTTGCACCTCAGCTGCATCTCCACTAAGTCTTGCACACATGGCACCCACTGTGTTTGTTTCTTTGTCGAAAAAGGCCATTTCCTATAACATTTAAATTATTTTGACGTATTCTAGTTATTTTAATCACCAAGTTTCCCCCGTGTTAGTACGGGTTCCCTGACTGAAATAGACCATCTGTCTTATTACCAGGCAGCTCGTAAGCAGTGAACAAAGGATAATTTTGAGAGAGTGCTGCAAATTATTCGGGTAGGGATCCAGAACCTCACATAAAATTAGGCACACTTATAGTTTATGTGTAGGAGAAGAGCCGGAATGCTAATATTTTTCAATAATAATGCTTATAGAGTATGTACATTAAATCAATAAATAAAACATTACCTAGCCTATCATGCATTTGACACACACAAACAAATATATTGATGATAACGATAAAAGATCACAGATGGCGGACTAAAAAGTTTGGAAATAAAGTAGTTGGTCTTGAGAAATAAAGATGGCATTCTTATCAACAAGATATTAAAATTTATTATGGTCGAATTTCGACTAAAGGCGACTACGAGTAGTTATAAATGAATAAAGACTCAGAGTTTACTCCAGGTAATAAATGACCTGCTATCTCCGATTAGGTAGGATTTGACCAATATGTCGCCTCTGTGGTCTAGCGGTTCAGTGGTTGGACTTGACTGTATGAGGTCCCGGGTTCGAATCCCGGGTCGGGCAATGACAAGAAAACTGGGTTTTTCCAATTTTCTAATAAAAAAAATGTTGCTCGGGATAGCATATGTGCCCGATTGGCGATAGGCTTGCCACTTATCACATTGTGGGACTTAGTATCTTCGGTTAGTCGTGGGTGCCCTGGTTGTGCCTCTGCCTACCTCTTCGGGGATATGGGCGTTAATATACTTTTTTTTTGACCAATATGTAGTGTAAGCTTTAGAATCATGAAAAGGTGGGTTATACTGGTTGAAAATTGGTTTGGATGTTGGTGTCAAGAATTTTCAAACCCGACGTGAAGGAAGCCTGGCACGTCAAAGATCGTGACACTTGGCTCTTAATATTCTCTGTCTACCGCATAAGGGACGGCGTAAAGATATAATTATGTTTAGTACAGTACTACTATTTAAATTATGGGCTTCGGCTTTATACGTTATACTTTTATTTTTAAATTTGCTGACCTAACCTAAATTTAAGTGAAATGATTAATTATGTACTTAATAACAACTCCATTTAGATATTTTTAAGATACATTCGGATTTAAGAAGCTTAACGAATATAGCCGAAGCGCATAATTTAAATAGTACTGTTATACAAGTATCAAGGTACCTGATTTAATAATGCAGAGAAGTATTGTTGTCGGAGTCTTGTTGTCATCCTTAGTCCAGCGTTGGTGAATGCAATACCTTGTAAACACATAGACAGACCCGCGACAGCAGCTATTACTACAAACATCCCTGAGTAGAAATCTGCGTAATATAACATAGCGTCTTGATCTGTTAACGTAAATATCTGAAAATAGACAAAAACCATATTTGATATTGAATTAACGGATAATCTTACAGACATGTCTATATATTAACAAGTGATGCCAAAACTTTGGACCCCTTTCCCTTAGACGCAGGAGCATAAAATCTGGCACACTTATAGTTTATGTAAAGGAGAAGTTTAGAACGCTAATATTTTTCAATAATAATGCTTATAAAGTACATTAAATCAATAAATAAAACATTATCCACACTACCATGTATTTGACACACACAAACAAATATGATGATGTTGACGATAAAAGATCACAGATGGTTCTAACTATTCAGGAAACAAAGTAGTTGGTCTTTAGAAATGAAGATGTCGTTCTTATCAACAAGATATTAAAATTTGGACATTAAAAATATCAAAATGGTCGACCACTAGTAATAATAAATCCCCATGTCGCGCGGTCATCGCATCACACTTCTTCCCTGATATGTATTTCTAATCACCATTTATGAGAAATGAGTTTGAAAAGGGATATGTAATATTAGCTTCTACCTGCGACCGCCTGAAAAAATTACTTTGTGCTAACACTAACTTTAACTTGCAACTTCGTTTACATACGTGAGTAAGTATAAGATAATTTGAATTAGGATTAATATCAAGTTCATAAGAACACCTTCGCAAATCTTGCATTATTTTAGAACAAATTTGGTTAGCATAAAAAAGGTTATATTGAAAACAGTTTTAAATTCTATCTAAGTAGTCTATGTTTTAAGGCAGTTAAAACATAGACTACTTAGATAGAATTTAAAACACGAAATTTCAAATATCCTGGCCTTAATGAGAATAACAACTTTCAGAATAAAAGCAGAATGCGTTTTATTGTAGGTACCATTATAATATTATGAGCAGTGAAAATGAAGACAAATCAACTAAGAAATTGAGTTAGATAGGTATATTTTAGTGAAGAATTTTATGAACGATAACATGGTGAGGATGGAGGTAGTAGTGTGTTGTATAGAAATATTGTAGTGGTCTTGTAACATGTAGTGTTTCATTGTAGTATTTTGGTATACTGGTAGCTTATTTAATTGGGACAGTGACAAAACTTGTACTCCTGATATGCCAGACTTTTGACCGGATGCAAACTTTGTCCAGACTGGGTGTGGTAAATCATGTTTAAATAATAACTCTTAACTTACTTAGCGTTTTACACAATTCTCGACAACTCAATTAAAATAAAAACAATAAATTAAAAAAAAACTCAATTAAATTAAAAATAATAACTTTAAAAAAGAAACTCAATAAAAATAACAAACAAAAAAATATACAAACCCCAGAAGTGTAACCGAAGAGTACGGAAAAGGCTGGAAAACAGCATCCTTGCAGGAATGCAGCTATAGATCCTATCACCATGTAAGGCCATTCTGGAGCATTTAATTTCAGCAGCCGCCAATCACTTACAGGCTTAATATCCTAGAATATTCATATACTGGCAGTTCACCCAAACAGAACAGATTTTCATACAGACTTTCTAAGTAGTAGTAGCCTCTTCACACCCATATCCCCGAAGGGGTAGGCAGAGGCACACCCACGACTAGTCGAAGACACTAGGTCCCACAATGTGTTAGGTGGCAATCCTATCGTTATTTTTTTAATAGAAATTTGAAAATATACATCTCCTATATTTTTCGTTGCGCGACCCGAGAATCGAACCCGGAACCTCAAGAAGTCAAGTCCGCCGCCGGACCGCTACACCACAGAGGCAACTTTCTTTCCCTACTATAGCCCTCTTGGTGTAGATTTTTTAATTAAGTAGCCTGTGTTTGCACTTAATGTGGCGTGGTCATCAACAATGGTCTTGTTGGTAATGACCTGTAATTCTTTGCTTGCCTCTTACGAGCTGCCTAGAAGAAAGACAGATGGTCTATTCTACATAGGAGACCTGGACCAACACGAAGAGTAACTACAATGTTAGTATGGTTTTATAAATCTTCCAGTATTTATAGAAGGCATTGCGGATATAAACATCAATGGCTCTTAAAAGGTTTTATAATATACTTTTAATATATTGTATGAATGTATAGGTACATACAAACGTTTTGATTACTCGTAGTATTAGAGTTTCTGAGTTGTCATTAGATAGGTTAGTATTAGTCCTGAAAATCGTAGATAGTAGGTATGCGTATATTTGCCTTTATGTGTACATGTACATAACCTTTGTCAGTTAACAAAATCAGTACATTTTAGAATCTATTCTTGCTATCGTCGGCACTTGGTGGAATTCCATTGTATATACACGTTTTTTTGGAGTAAACAATTGTACTAATCCACTGTATATTTTATTTAACACTTTCTGTTACTTTTTAGCTAAAGTCTTTAGTTTCAAAGCCCTGATGATACTGTAAACGGTAAAACTGGTTGGCTAAAAAGTAACAGAAAGTGTTAAATAAAGTATGCAGTGGATAAGTACAAGTGTTTACTCCAAAAAACGTGTACAGTACATTTTAAATCTTGAATATTTTTTTATTTTAAATTTAGCAATAACTTATTATAAGTACGATAATAATAATTATAGTGTGAACATAAATACCTCTTCTTCTTCTAATTTCTCTTCAGACTCGTATCGGTATGAGACGCTTTGCACACTTACAGATGTAGCCGACAGAAGAGATCCTCGTCTAGGTACCCAATTATTAGGTTCTAAAAATATTAACTGGTTCAATATACTCGTATGACTTAATATCAAATTGTTTCTAAATTATTCCAGTTGAGCATTCAAAAAGTCTAGGTCTACCACCATTGTGATCTACTAGCAGTTTCACGCATCTTCGCCTGCGTAACTTGGCTTCTACTTCACCAAAGCAAACAGAAAACAGAAGCAAAGCCTATGTCACTCAGGGATAGTGTAGCGTACTAAAGGTAAAAGAATTTTTGGATTCCGTCCAGTAGTTTCGGAGCCTATTCATTTCAAACAAACAAACAATATGCAAATCTGTCCTTTTTATAATATTAGTATAGATATGATCTATATGGTAGTCTACAAAGATCTACATGTTAACACTTTTTTTGGCAAACGGAATTTAATTAACAATAAAATTACCTTTTTAAAAGATAAATGTTAAAATTGTTTATTTTATAAATTAATATTTGAATACCACAAAGAGCTTTTATACGTTTTTTACCATATATGGATCCTAGTTCTACATCAAAATCACCACTCAAATTTTTGATTCGGAATTGATTGATTACACTTTATTTAAAAACTAAAATTTAAATGAAAAAATAAATTTTCAAATTTTTGTCCTACGCAAAACCCAATATACATGGTTATAACGTAACTAAAGCATAAACCTAGTTTCCACCAACCGCAGTCCATTCGCAGGCTGGTGGCGTCATAACTCATACAGTAGTGCTATTTAAATTATGTGCTTCGGAAATATTCGTCAAACTTCGGAAATCCGAATGTATTTTAAAGATATCTAAATAGAGTTGATATTACACATAATTAACATTTTCGATTGAATTTAGGTTAGGTCGGCCAATTTAAAAATAAAAGTATAAAGTGTAAAGCCGAAGCGCATAATTTAAATAGTAGAACTGTACTTGGTACGACGTAGCTTGACAACGAGTAAAGCATTTTTGCGGACTGTTTTAAATGAATGTTTTCAAAAGTAAATATTAATATTTGGCTGGCCATTTCAAAGTTACCCTGTAGAAGAATACGCTTTACCTCTGACGCTGGAACGATGCCTCTGTATTTTTCTAGTTGACCTCCTTTTGACATCAATTCGTGGAACTGCATTAGATTCTTGGTTTAATTTTTCAGCACTATCTTCTTCAGGTAATGATTCTATGAGATCAGCTTCTTTGCTTTCTTTACTTGATGTCACTAATTTATGAAAGAATCCTGAAATTTTTTGACATATTTATTATCCTTAAATCTGTTTATTACAAGTATTTTCAAGTTACTTTATTTTAGTATTAAAATGTAATCGTACGTACAAAACGACTCGTTTCTTAAATATAGGAACCGGGAATGAGCTGCACGCATTGGTGACAATACAATATTATTTTGACATGGCGCTGATCTGGTGATAATCGGTAAGTGGTTATTGGAATATGTCATGGTCATATTAAACATTATCCTATTTTCTTTGGTCTTATCTGATACGTCTAGGACAGTACTTTTCAACTATACTGATAGGGAATACCCGGGGAATTAAATTAATTTTTATTGATAGGGAATTAAAGCTTACTCAAAAGATGCATTTTGTTGTTAAAAACCTATTTTAAAAGGAAACCTATGATTAATGCCCGGTTCCTATATTCAAAAGACGAGTCGTTTTGATTACGGATGGTAGTATTTTGTACGCTTAGTAAGATTACTAACAACGGTTGCTCGTTTCCGACTATTGCGAATGGTTTAGCTGACGGATTACGATTCGTTGATTATAGGAACCAGGCATAAACGGATATTAACATTTTTGTTAAATCTTACAAAAAACCGGCCAAGTGCGAGTCGGACTCGCGCACGAAGGGTTCCGTACTTTCATTTATCTATTACTGTGTTTGTTATATGGGAACCCAGCTTTAATATTTGCTTTACTGTTATTTAATTATTTATATTTAAAGGCAATTACAAGTAAATATTCTGTGAAAATTTTTACCGTTTTTAATCTAGAGCAAAAAAAAAAGAAAAAAACATACTTATTCTATGGGGAATAATACTCTTTTATGTTTAGTATTTGAATTATATCATTTGTGAAAATTTCAGTTTTCTAGCTGTTTCGGTTTATGAGATACAGCCTGGAGACAGACAGACAGCGGAGGCTTAGTAATAGAGTTTCGTTTTTACCCATTGGGTACGATGTAGAAATAGATGTATGAAGCTCACCGAATCGGCTAGTTAATAGTATTTAATAATTACCTTTCTGTTTAATTAATTGATCATAAGTGCCTTGCTCGACTATAGCACCCTGGTCCATACAGATAATGCGGTCCGCATTAACTATTGTTGATAGCCTGAAAATATATTGTATGTAGATAGAGAGAGTGGATGCCCTTGTCTCGAAGTCGTAAAAGAGGTGTTAAACTAGCAAAATATGTAGAAAAAATTGTTTAACACTTCTTTTTAGATAGACTTCTATTCTTTTTTTAGGTATAATTCTTTTTAGGCGTTCAATTATTACGTAATGCAATTTGGGGGAGGGAGGTCTCGTAAAACCTTACGATGCGTTACAAGGGCAGGAGGGGCTTTCTTACAACACGTTAAGTAACATTGTTTTTCTTAATTAGTTTAGTTAGTAAATATAAATAAATATAAATTTTATTTAGTATTATTACCGCAAAAGGCCATTTAAATTATTGTACCAAGGATGAAAACTATAATATAACTTTTTGCGACTTTAGGGTAAAAATTGTCACTTGAGTGTTACGTAACGTTTAGATAGGGGGAGGGGGGTTCAGAAAAACGTTACGGTTACAAGGGGAAGAGGGTGGGGGTCAAAAACCTTCAAATACTTGAACGCTCCCTTAACAGTGTTGTAACAAATTTAAGGAAAACTAACACACAAAGTAAGTTACGATATTCTACTATGTGATGCATTGAAGGTTTCATAAAACAAATTATAAATCAAAGAAAAAAAACTGTTAATTTTTTTTTAACAGTTTAGTAATCATTTCTAGGAAAAATAACATACATATTCTATAAGGTATAATAATCGAAGGTTTCATCAGCTTATTCTTTCCGCTACTAGGAATGAAACCCTGAATCATGGCTAGGTGCTGCCCAGCACTCTGCCACCTGCAGTCTAGATTAGCAGTGACACATTTAACCTATGGTCACCCTTGTAAAAGCTACAAGGCACCTATTAAAGCAGATAGTATTTAATACAGTCTGCTTAACAAACATAGTAAAAGCATGTTCCTTTAAAGTTTTTTTAGTTTAGTTTTTTGAATGAGCGTTAACTAACTAACACCGTGACATCCTACTAGGTGGTAGAGTTTCTCAGCGACTTGAACGGATTGATGCCACCGCCTTACCTATTTCTGCCGCCATAACGTCCAATGCTTGACGTTGACGTGTTCCGGTTCGGAGGGTAAGGTAGGTCAGTCGGTATACTTACTTTTGCTCGAGGCCTAACATCCCGGCCTCAGGTTGGCAGGGCACCATTACCACCTTTGGTTTCTCTAGACGGCGTGAATTCCTTACCATCATAAAATCCACCTGCTTGTTTTTCTTCCATTATCATAAAAAAATGTATGCCGTCAGTCAAGTAGTAATTTGCATGAAGTTACTTGATTTAACGAAATCGGGATAAAACTATTCAAAATTAGTCATTAGTCGTCAAAAAATAGTTTAAAGTAAAGTTTAGTAAAACGGTGGCATCATTGCTCAATCTCATTCAGTGAGATTTAGCAGGAATGTTAGTGAATGTTATTCGGGATGTTAGGCCTCATGCAAAAGTAAGTTTACCGGCTACCTCACATTCCAAACCGAAACACGTCATGACGTTATGGCGGTAGGAATAGGTAAGGCGGTGGTACCAATCCGGGTGAGTCGCTGACAAACTCTACCACCTAGTCAGATGTCACGGTGTTAGTGACGGTAAGCCTATACTCGCCTTTTACGAGCTGCCTAGCAGGAAGGCAGATGGTCTATTCTGCAAAGAAGCCCGGACCAACACGGACTAATCCCTATAATAAAACAAACCTGTGGGATACTGTAAGAGTAGTGCGTCCTATACTGGCTCTGTCTAGAGCAGCTTGGACCTCTCTTTCCGAGTGCGGATCCAAAGCGGACGTGGCTTCGTCTAGCAACAAAATGGCCGGATCTCTTAGCAGAGATCGGGCAATTGCTATACGTTGTTTCTGACCTCCTGAGAGTGAAGCGCCACGTTCACCAATTAGAGTGTCATAACCCTGGAAAATTGAAATACTATTGTCCGGGACTATTTTTGCTTGTCTAGATGCACATCACATTTTTCAGGGTTAAGGCATACCTGCTATTTCAAACTGAATTATTATTTGTTTGTTTATAACTTGACATCTTTTTTAACGCAACCGTCGCCTTTAGGTACTACTATCTTAAGACATGTGCAATCTAAGTAGGTACAAGACCACCATCTACCATATTTTTTACTGCTTGGGATTAATTGCTTCTCATGTTAATCTCTTATAAATATCATTACATTAACTATTGTAAACATATTTTAAAATAAGAGAAAAAGACAAGTACTCTGAATTTCTTGCCGGATCTTCTCAGTGTGCGGCCGCGTTCCGATCCGGCGGTAGTTTTATTTTTGTATAGATGCGTCACAGGTGCCTCTTGTAGGTTTACGTGAAATAAAGGTAGTTTATTATTATTATTATTTATTTTAACATGGAACATGATAATAGCGAGCACTGATGTTAAGCCGGAAGGAACAGGGATGGTGGTGGAATCAATAGCCAAACAGTAACAATATTCACTAGCCAAGCTACACAGTATTCTTATTATGACTGACTGCATGACAGGCGATGGGATCGTCACATCCCGAACTGACAACTCTGGCCTTTCGTCTAAGGCGAAATTCTTTTTTTCTTTTTTGTAAAAATGTATTTCAAGCTTTGGACAAATGCTAAGACTGAAATAGTTTGTCATTGGCGGTAATTTTGTTGCTCTCTCACTAATTTTAAGTTATTGCTATCTTCTTTCAACGAAATAAATTTTACCTATATAACTTTATCGCCTCTGTGGTCTAGCGGTTCAGTTGTTGGACTTGACTGCATGAGATCCCGATGAGATCCGGGCAAAAGAAAGAAAATTGGGTTTTTCCAATTTTCTAATAAAAAAAAACGTTACTCGGGATTGGATGTGTGCCCGGTTGGCGATAGCCTTGTGATAGTGATAGGTGGTATCACATTATGGGACTTAGTGTCTTCGGCTAGTCGTGGGTGCCTTGGTTGTGCCTCTGCTTACGTCTTCGGGGATATGGGCGAGAATATACTTTCAACGTAAGTAATAGAAAGAGACAAAACTCTTTTAATGCTGTCAGATTAGTCTGTACACGACATTTCCACCGTTTTACCTATTCCTGCCGCCATAACGTCATGAAGTGTTCCGGTTCGGAGGGTAAGGTAGCCGGTAAACTTACTTTTGCTTGAAGCCTTACATCCCAGCCTCAGGTTGGCAACGCACCATCACCTTTGGTGTGTCTAGGCAGTGTGAATTTCTTAACATCAGGAAATCCGTCTGTTTGTTTGCCTTGATAAAAAAATACTTACGTTAGGCAAGTGGATGATGAAGTCGTGGGCATAAGCTATTTCAGCAACCCTCTGGACTTCTTCACGAGTTGCGTCCGGGAAACCAATTGCTATATTTTCATGGATTGTGCGACGGAATAGCACTGGTTCTTGACCAACAACCCCTGAAACATTACAACACTTGACGTTTGACCGCCTCGTTGGTCGAGTGGCTAGCGCACACGCCTAACTACATTGACCATCAGGCTCGCGTTCGATTCCCGACGGGGCAGGAGTTTGTGTGATGAATTTAGATGTCTGCATATCCGCATCTGGATGTTTATTAAATTTATTCTGGTCTATTTTAAGTATTTCTATGTATTAGTATCATTGACTAACACCCATAACACAAGCATATAAACTGCTTACTTTGGGGTTAGACTTCATTTGTGTGACTTGTCAAGGGATATTTATTTATTTAACTTACAAAACAGGAAGAGGTTATATGTTCGTCTCTAATTTTTTTCTGTGTTAATAAATTTCTCCGTAATTTATAAACCGGATCCGGATTGGTACCACCGCCTTACCTATTTCTGCCGCCATAGCGTCAGTACTTGGCGTTGACGTGTTCCAGTTCGGAGGATATTTTAGCCGATAAAGTTACTTTTCCCGAGGCTTAAGCCTAACATCCCGGCCTCAGGTTGGCAACTCACCATTACCATTCTCTAGGTGATTCTCTAGGTGAATTTCTTACCATCAGGAAATCCGTCTGCTTGTTTGCCTTCCAATATCATAAAAAAATTGAAAGAAAGTGTTGGGTTATAGTGAAAGTGGACATGCTTCACTAGTTTGGACATGTAGAAAGAATGACAGATAAAAGATTAGCAAAGTGCGAATGTGGATGGATGTTGGTACCCGGGGAGACCAAGGTTGACATACCACGGTCAAATCGCTCGGTTGTTATCCGAAGGTGGTGTCAAGAGTCTCCGAAACCGGTGTTTGTATGAAAAGGGTGAACGTGGAGGAAGTCATTCAGGTCTGCGAGGATCGTGAGGTTTGGCATTAGATGATCTCTACCTACCCTGTAAGGGACTGTGTGTGAAGATATGTATGTCACTCAATATGTGAATCTATATATTAATACGTGATGCCAAAACTTTGGAACTCTTTTTAAGGAAATTGCGCTGACGCAGGAGCATAAAATTTGGCACACTAATAGTTTATGTGTAGGAGAAGTGCGGAACGCGAATATTTTTCAATAAAAATGCTTATAAAGTACACATTTGAAACACACAACAAATATATTGATGATAACGATAAAAGATCACAGATGGCGCACTGAAAAGTTTGGACACAAAGTAGTTGGTCTTGAGAAATGAAGATAGCGTTCTTAACAACAAGATTTTAAAATTTATTATAGTCGAATTTCGACCAACAGGCGACCACTAGTGATAATAATTATGAAAAATCTTTCAATCGACGCCGCCAAAGCTCTACGTTACCAAACAAAATAAAGTAACCATTACCTAAACAAGATCTTAACCAGTTTAAGTTTAAATTTTTCAAGTCCTTTCCATCTAGTTTAACAGTGCCAAGGGCAGGGTCGTAAAGCCTCTGTAATAGCTGGAGTATGGTCGATTTTCCACATCCAGAAGATCCAACTAGGGCCACGTGTTCTCCAGGTTTGACATATAACGAAAACCCTTGAAGTACCTGAAGAAAAAAAAATCAACACTAAACTAGTTCAATTCTTAATCAACTTCTTGAAAGTAAAAGAACTCCCTTTTCCCGTGTTGGTCCGGGCTTACCGTTACTAATAACTAACACCGTGACATCTGACTAGGTGGTAGAGTTTCACAGCGACACGACCAGGTTGGTACCAAAGCCTCACCTGTTCCTGCACTATAACGTCCAATGCTTGCCGTTGACGTGTTCCGGTTCGGAGGGTAAGGTAGCCGGTAAACTTACTTTTGATCGAGGCCTAACATCCCAGCCTCAGGTTGACAACGCACCATTTATACCTTTGGTGTCTCTAGTCGGCGTGAATTTCTTATCGTCACGAAATCCGTCTGCTTGTTTGCCTTTTATTATCAAAAAAAAAACTTAAAATCGTGGAAAATATTCAGTCGCTTGTGTAGCTTCAGAACCTTATTTTACAAAACCGTATTTCTGGTATTGTAAAATATAGACTGAAAAAGAGGGTTGTTTGACGTTTCTGGTATCCGTATTTATATATGTCTGGCATCATAACCTCCTTTTATTTACCGCCTCGTTGGTCGAGTGGCTAGCGTACTCGCCTAACTACGCCGACCAACCGCGAGGCTCGGGTTCGATTCCCGACGGGGGCAGGCAGTTGTGTGATGGACATTTAGATGTCTGCCTTTTCGGGTCTGGGTGTTAATTAAATTTATTCTTGTATCTATTTAAGTATTTTCTATGTATTAGAATCGTTGACTAACACCCATAACACTTACACACAAATATGCTTACTTTGGGGTTAGATTCAATTTGTGTAAGTTGTCCAGAGATATTTATTTATTACATCCAAATCAATGACCTTGTGATGAATGTTAATAATCTTAATTGATTAAAATTTTACAAAATAATATAAAACTGACTTTCATATCAACACTAACTTCCTAAATTGAGTCGGTCTAAATGTGTATAAACAATGGTAATGTCGAAAGTTACGAAAATGTGAAACTCCGTTTAAATCTTCCATATGCGTTTGTCACGTGTCAGCTTGGTTCGTCTTCGTTAGCCTGCGTCCAAAATAAAAGTACTTCAATAAAATGAAAACTAGACTGACCTTGACATTCGATCTAGAAGGATAGGAAAAGTGGACATCTTCTAATGAAATTTCACCAATTACTCTTTTCGGCGAGAATCCGGTTTTTTTCATGCTATCTATCTCAGGCTTCCTGTCAAGTAAGCCGAATATACTAGATGCGGCCCCTCGTGCTGAGGCGAACATTTCCATGTGGGGTACACTGAGGGTAATTGACTGTGTTGCCATGTACGCGCTGAACATTATCTACAATAAAAATGTCCAGGATTATGTATGAAAAACGAGCAGTTAAGGAACTATGCGTCTTAGCACTCTGTAGACATAAATATGTTACAGAGCCTTTATCGTGATTTTATGGTATTGTATCTCCGTTAATTTTACGAAAACCATCTCAGCGCCTCTACTGGTAACTGCGAGAACTAAATTCTAGACACAACCCACTACAGAGCCTTCACTTCATCGAAATCAGTGACGCTTTTGAGCTGAAAATTTAGTTCTCTCAGTTACTAGTAGAGGCGCTTTTACGAAAACCTTATCAGCGCCTCTACTGGCAACTGCAAGAACTAAATTCTAGAC
Source organism: Calephelis nemesis (assembly GCA_002245505.1). NCBI lineage: Eukaryota > Metazoa > Arthropoda > Insecta > Lepidoptera > Riodinidae > Calephelis > Calephelis nemesis. Next base: position 153,451 of record NJDD01001881.1, read on the forward strand.
GTAAACCCCTACAGAGCCTTTACTTCAACGAAACCAGTGACGCTTTTGAGCTGAAAATTTAGTACTCTTAGTTACCAGTAGAGGCGTTGTTCAAACTTTTCATTCAAGTACCTTACCGGCTCTGCTTTTGTGAAGTAAATTATTCACCGAAATCTACAGAACCTTATGGTAAAGGCTAATATGCTGCTTATCATGAAACTAAGATGTTTAGCTTCTTTATTTTGATATTTAAGTTTACGAGTCAACTTGCAATAAATTATGGTGTCATTTCCTCTTTAATTCGGCGTATTTCGCCCAAGTAACATCAAACTGCTGGGTAAACCGTATTAAAAAACTGAGTAGCAGCTTAAAATCGGTTCCTTACAGAGTTCAATTTGTTACCTGGTCGGTGTATTTTAAAAACGCATTATGGGCTCCATGAATTTCTTTTGGGTCCCACACGAGCTTCCGCACGGACGGGTAATTTAAATACATAACAACTTAAAATATCTAGGTCTATAGAATTTGCCTACCCATTTCTTGAGTTGCAAAAATGTGTAAAAGGGCAAGTATGTCCCCTGACGGGAAATTTGCACTACACCTTTTGGACTTCAGTTCCAGCTAAAGTGTCACAGATGCATTGATATCTAGGTGAATCCAGGTGAATCCAGTGAATCCATTTTTCTAGGACACAAGAGGCAGTCGGGTAAAAAATCATTTTTAGTATGTATTAATTTAATTTGCCCAGATAAGACATGCTACTATACCACCCTTGATTGATGGTCTGCCCTTGATTTGCGAAACTTCGCAAATATACTTATACTATTTTTATGATTATTATATTGGAAGGCAAAAAAGCAGGAGGATTTCTTGCTGGCAAGAAAGTCACGCCGCCTAGAAACACCAAGGGTGGTAATTGTGAGTTGCCAACCTGAGGCAATCTTAGGCCTTGAGCAAAAGTAAGTCAACTGGCTACTTTACCCTTCGAGGCGGAACTCGTCAACGGCATGCAACGAAATAGATAAGGCGGTGGTGCCAATCCGAAAGAGTCGCGGCGAAACTTTACCACATAGTTAGATGTCACGGAGTTAGTGACGGTAAGCCTTTGCTCGCCTTCTACGAGCTGCCAGGCAGGAAGGCAGGTCTATCTTGCAAACGCGGGGAAAATTATTTGTGTGTGTACTTACACTAAATACAACACCGACAACATAGTTACGTTGGTCATCTGGTTTGGAGAAATCTGTAATAAGAAGCCTGGTGCCATAAGCCAAGCCAATGGCGTTCAAAGAATAAGTAAGCACCCAATTGAACCCCGTGCCAATGCCAGTGAACATTCCACGTTTCCGACCAAATGCTTCCGCTGGTTCCAGTAGCCGAGAATACCTGGAGAGAAACAGATTTTGATGACAAGGCAGCGAACAAGATGACATTGACGATAAGAGACTACTGCGACCTATATCATAGATGCTGTATGGGGGTTCTATGTCCGTAGTGCTATGTCTATAGCGCAAGTCTACCGGCTACCCAACTCTCCAGACCGGAACTCTGAACTATAATGTTGGCGACAGGAATAGATGCAGTGGTGGATCTTTATCCTGGCAGTTTGTTGCTAAACACTCTATCACCAGTGGTCTTATTGGTAATGACCTATTTAACCGATGCTCACATCTTCCGAGTAGTCTGGCAGAGAAGAAGTTCGACGATTGTAAAAATTACCTGGATCAACACGGGAAGGTCTCTGTTAATGTATTTGAATATCATGTTGTAATACTTCAAGAAGTATAACACGAGATTAAAAGAAAAAAAAATACGCATGTACGAAGACGAAGCACAGAGGATATTCTTTAGTTTTGCAATTCCGTCATATGTAAATACTTCTTCTGAAATATTTGTTACTAGCAATTGCACGCAGCTTCATTTGTGTAACTTGGTTTTTACTGCACCGATTTTGATGAAACAAAACTTATGTCACTCAGGGATAATGTAGCATTCTAAGAATGAAAGAATTTTTGAAATCGGTACAGTAGTTTCGGAGCCTATTCATTTCAAATATAAAATCAAACATTTCCTTTTTATAATATTAGTATAGACAAACTAATATTTTTCATCTTCTATTTGACCAAGTTGAAGAAACAACTCATATTTAACGTTGGACTAATATTCTTCAAGAATTAAAAACTGAATCGAAATTAGTTCAGTACAATTTTTGTGAATAATATACCTGTATATTTAAAAATGAATCGCCATTTCGCTTGGTAATCGCATCACGCCTGAACGGATAAACCAATTTTGCTATTTTTTTTAAATTGTGTTGGTTATTGTCAGAAGAAGGTTCATGTGAAGAGAAAAAGCGGAAAAGTTTCAACGTAACTAGGTACAGTACTACTATTTAAATTATGCGCTTTGACTTTACCCATCTCACTCTTTTTACTCTTTATACGTTTATTTTTAAATTGGCTGACATAATCTAAATTGAAACGAAATGATTAATCATTAATAACAACTCTATATAGATATCTTTAAAATACATTCGGATTTCCGAAGCTTGACGAATATATACGTAGCGCATAATTTAAATGGTACTACTGTATAACGCAATTTTTCACATTCGAAATTTTAGTAGGTGTTAAAGTCAAGCGATATTAAATTCGCCGGGTTGGCTAGTCTATTATAAAAAAAAGATAATATTCACCTGTCAGTTTCTTGTTTTTCACCAGCAAATGCTACGATTGTCCTTATTGATTTAAGAACTTCTTCAGCTTGTTTTCCTGCTTGACTGTACGACTCCATTTCTTTGATCGACGATTTTGTTTGATACTGTACAAAATAAAAAAAATACAATAATATTATAATACATAATAATAATAACGTCGTCTCTTTGGTCTTGCGGTTCAGTTGTTGGACTTGACTGCATGAGGTTCGAATCCCGGGTCGGGCAACAAAAAAAATTGGGATTTTCCAATTTTCAAATAAAAAAATGTTGCTCGGGATTGGATATGTGCCCAGTTGGCGATAGGCTTGCCACCTATCACATTGTGGGACTTAGTGTCTTCGGCTAGTCGTGGTTGCCCTGGTTGTACATCTGCCTACCTTTTCGGGGATATGGGCGTGAAGTTACTTACTTATTTTTATTGCTAACAAAAATAACTTTTACGATTTTGTAAGAAAATACATTGGGAATAGGTTTTGGGACTATTAGTAAAAGAAACGGCAAAAAATCTGCTTGTTTTCCTACTTGACTGTACAATTCTATCACTATGATCGAAGTTTGTGTTTGAAACTGTACAAAATAAAAAAAAATAACTTGTACAATTTTGTAAAAAAGATAATGGAAAATATGATTTGAGACTTTTACTAAATGAAACGCCAAAATTCAAACATAATCGTATTAACAAGTGAAAGATCAAACATAGTGTTGTATTTATACAATAACTAGCGGCCCGCCCCGGCTTTACATGGGTGAAAATATACATATAAACCTTACTCTATAATTACTTTATCTACTAGAAAAAACCGCATCAAAATCCGTTACGTAGTTTTAAAGATTTAAGCATACAAAAGGACAGTGAAAGAGGAAGCGACTTTGTTTTATACTATGCAGTAAAATAACAAAATACAACACAAAAACATTAAAATTAAAATTGTTCAACAGCATGCATTTAGAGATGTTAAGAATCATCTCGATCACGTCAGCTTTCAAGTGAAACATCTCCGTCCTACTAATCCATTCAGAGGTTTATTCGATGGCACAGAGAAACACTTCAAATATAGAGCACTCTTTTTTTTCGTCGTAGTTTAAAAAAAACGATCGAAACCCCTAACAATAGTTGTCATAACGCCGTTATGGGCTAAGATCCTAAGTTAGTTCGAGCTACACCGAGCTGATAATAGGATAGCAAATTTAGTATATCAGAAAATACATTAAAAATGGGTTGCCTAAAAAAAGCCTTGACCGAATATTTTTAATAATTTAAAAAAAATATTTTTAACATTTCCAATTTTTTTTCAGGCAACCCTATACATAAACTTAAATTGTTATAAAAATTGAAATGAAGCTGCACATATGTTGATATTTTTTTTAGTATCCGATCCCGTGAAAGTAACTAGCATCGACAATTATCTGTTTATACCTGGCAATGCAGATAAACTTGTGCAACTTCGTCTTATTCCTATTTTAAGTCGGGATAAAATCTTAATATTGCACCAATTAATGAATAAAAATCATTTAAAAAAAATGACCAGAATTTTTTCGGGCAACCCATTTTTAATATATTTTCTGATGTACTAAATTTGCTATAAAACCGGCTTCTTCCTATTATCAGCTCGGTGTAGTTCGACCTAACTTCGGATCTTCGACTATTATTGTAACTACAACAAAATATTGATACTCAGACTTTGCATCCCGTTCTATATTTTATTGCTAACAACGCGGAAATATACGAATACTATGTAGATATCAGTTTTCTTTATTACAATACTTGGTGCGTGAATCAATTGATTTAGATTGAAGCAAAGACCTTGCGCATAGCTTCAGTCTAATCAAAACTAATATAAAAGTATCTTCACGCCCCTATAACTGAAAAGGTAGACAAAGGTCATGGCATGCTAGATTAGCCGGCATTGTGAGTCCTACAATGGTTTGCCATTTATCGCTAATCGGCAAATTATCCTGTTCCGTTTTTTTATAGGAAACTAGCTGACACGGCAGACGTTCTGCTAAATTTTTAATGCAATTTTAGTAAAAAAAAATTGGGATTAGTCACCCTTATCGCTTTTGGGTATAAAAAATAGATGTTGGCCGATTCTCAGACCTCACTAGATGGTAGAGGTTCGCAGCGACTCACCCGGATTGGTACCTCCGCCTTACCTATTCCTGTCGCCATAACGGCATGACGTGTTCCGGTTTGGAGTGTTAGGTAGCCGGTAAACTTACTTTTGCTCGAGGCCCAACATCCCGAACTCAGGTTGGCAACGCACCATTATCACCTTTGGTGTCTCTAGGCGGCGTGAATTTCTTACCATCAGGAAATCCGTCTGCTTGTTTGTCTTTCAATATGATAAAAAAAATACTCAATATGCTCACTAAATTTCATTTTGAGTTGATCCATCCTGGAATCAAATACGAGACCTCATGTTAAGAAAAACAAAGTTTAATGAAGGACGTAGTTAATGAGCTGATAATTTTTTGCACAATTAATGGCTTTATGTTGACTAATAATCATAAAATAATGATTGGCTTATCAGTAAGACGCGACAGGGTTTGCGGAAATGGATCTTTCAAGTGTTTATTGTCTGTCTGCTAGTTGCTTCCTGCGACTTCACTTGCGTTGTATTGACCGACTTCAAAACGGGGAATATCAATTCGTTGGTACGCTTTTTGTATGTTTATGCGAATACTCGCCCAGAAACAAAAGCGTTTCGATGTTTCATATTTTGAAAGGTAGAGCAAAGGTACAAGTGAAGTCCCATATTATAATGATCCAAAAAGCGGCTAAGTGCGAGTCGGACTTAACTTTGAAACCGCAGCAACAAATAACATAATGTAAAAGTTCTTTCAGTTTATATACAGTGGTTGAAGTTTACGACTTAAGACGTATTAAAAATACTATTACACGTTCAAATCTATTTTCGGTGGAAGTTTACATAGTAATGTACATAATTTTGGTAATTTTATGTTTTCATGAGGCCAGAGTCAAATATGTATGCCTTTTTTTTTAAAAAAAATTAACGATCTTGAATCAACGCGAACGGTCGCTAGTTTTCGATATCTAATACTGAACATTTTTCTTTTGATCAAACTACGAATGGTTAAACTTATGCATTACATTTCATTGATTATAGGAACCGAGCATAAGTAACGTATAGATCAGTAAAGTAGTTGCTAATAATCCAATACTTACATTTGATAAAATAATAGCTGAAAGTAAAGACAGCGGCAGGACTGATATGCAGGCTAGAGTCAATTTCCAACCCATAGGAAATGCTTGACACAAACATAATATCGCTGTACCAAAGAGATTTGAAATCACAGATAACTTCTCTCCCATTCCATCTTTCAACTTCATCATGTTCCTGTAGAAATAAAATAAAATATTGACACCGGTGATAGCACTGCCACCTACCGATTGTGTTTTTAATTCATGCATATGAAATATTAACAAAATCGATCCAGCCGTCTAGGAAGGAAAACTTAGGAAAAAATTTAAAGCTTAAAGAATGTAAAAATACGAAATGTGAGGTCCTAAGTTCGCCAGGACAGCTATAAAAAATGACACGTAGGTATTATACTACTATTTAAATTATGCACTCAGGCTTTACACTTTTTACTCTTTTTTTACACTTTATACTTTTACTTTTAAACTTTTTAACTTTTTAAACTTGTTTCGCCGTTTCTTCTCCTGACTGGCTAGGCTTGGAAATGGTGGTAGCTTATGGTAGTTAGGGTTAAACCTAATTATATTTTAAATTTTTTTCAAATATTGAAACATAATATGTTACAAATCTTAATAATAAATCTGTATAATTTTAAAGATATTTGCACACCATAATGTTGTAGAATATGTTGGTATTAACAAATGTCTTTTGTTATAGTTTTTTTACACACATTTTCGGCAAATAAATTTCATTTTTCAAATAATTAAACTAGCTATAAATATAAATAATTGGCTTAAAAGTTAAGGCGTATGTAATTAAATAATTTTTTTAACAATATTAAAATATTTGCACACCAAAATGTGGTAGAATATGTTGATATACTTAAATATTTTTGTAACATCTCATTTACACACATATTCCGCAAATAAATAATTTTCTTTCTTTCTTCTTCTTCTTCTTTCTAAATTTTCTGACCTAACCTAAATTCAGGCGAAACGATTAATTATTATGTGTAATAACAAATCTGTAACATATATTCGGATTTCCGAAGCTTGACGAATATAGCCGATGTGCATAATTCAAACAACTTTTTATAATAAAATATAATATTTTTTTACATAACTCTTTTTGTCAGACATTATCGTAGTTACTATCTTATGACACGATTTCATGGTCTTTGACTAATTTTTGAATTTAGCCTTTTACAAATAATTTTTTTTTAGTATGGGACAAAAGTAGCATCCACATGGTGGACAAAATTTGTGTCGTCTTTTGCCCGGTTTCTATAATCAACGAAACGTAATCCAAATGTTTAACTATCCGTAGGTCGCCCAAAAGCAACGAAGCGTTAATTTAAAAAAAAAAATAGAGCCAACTACCAAGAACGAGCAACAACAGTTAAACATTTTATTGGTATAAACAACTACCAGCCTTAATCAAGATCACTCGTTTTTTGACTATAGGAACCGGGCATTTGTCTGCTTAGTAATTCGAATGTGCTGTAAATTATATACTACTAGCTGCCCGTTCCGGCTTCGCTCGGATGGTAATTTTTTTACTCTAAATTGAGATATAAGCTATCCTATCTCTCAAGTTGGATCGAACTGCACATGGTGTGCGAATTTTATTATAATCGGTTAAGTGATTTAGGAGTCCATTGAGGACAAACATTGTGACACGAGATTTATATATGTTAGACTAGCGGCCCGCCCCGGCTTCGCAAGGCTATGAAATATACAAACATTCCACTTTAATCACTTTACCTATTAAAAAAACCGCATCAAAATCCGTTGCGTAGTTTTAAAGATTTAAGCATACGATGGGACAGAGAAAGCGGCTTTGTTTTATACTATGTAGTGATAAACTTAGTTGCATTATAAAATTAATCTTATCTATTTTCTAAACCACACTCATAGTTTGTACAATGGTTGTGCAATCATAGAAAATTTATAAACATCACATTAAAGATACAGTTATTTAACATGTTCCCCCTTGTATTACATTTTGGGAACTGTGCTCAGTTGTGCTTGTTTGGCGATAAGCTTGCCACCTATCACTTTGTGGGACTTAGTGTCTACGGCTAGTCGTGGGTGCTCTGGTTGTGCCTCTGCCTACCTCTTCTCGGATATGGGCTTATATATTTACTTTAAAAAATATTCGCGTATCGGAAAAAAATGTGTTCGAATAGTCGGGGGTGCCCTATCTCTTCAAGGAAACTGATATTTTGGAATGGTTACGGAATCATTTTGCACGAATTGCTTTATCAATATGAAAGTACTATCATTTATGTGGTAGAATACAATTTTCATTTATTGCGTTATCGTATACAAACGAAAATGGGATAAATACAGTACATTACACAAAAGATTGCCTTGAGGAGTAATTTAGTTGTCATCAGCAAGGTACTATAACTTTTATCAACTAAATTCAATTTGACACATTTCTTAAATTTATTAATTGAAAGGCTTTCATATAATCGTAAAATTTATTACACATACACGTAAAAAATTAAGTTTGTTTCCGGGCTCCTTTGCAGAATAGATCATCTGATGATCATCTGAGATAAAAGGCGAGCAGAGCTTATCGTAACTAACACCGTGAAATCCTACTAGCAGTTAGAGTTTCGCAGTAACTCTCCTGAATTGGTACCTATTTGCCTATTCCTGTCGCCATAACGTCAGTTCTTGCCATTGACGTGTTCCGGTTCGGAGGGTAAGGTAGCCGGTAAAATTACTTACTAAATTCCCGGCCTCGGGTTGGCAGCGCACCATTTCTAGCTTTGGTGTTTCAGGCGGCGTGATTTTCTTACTATCTATTGTCTGATCTAGAGATTTCAAAATGTTGAAAAATGTACCTAGGTTTTCAAAGGTATTAAAGTAGGAAGTTTTAGAAATAGCCATATCAATGATCTTGTTAGATATTTGCGAGGACAATACTACACAGATAAGCCGATTATCCACGAGTACATTATAAAATTTACGATATTAGCATAAGCAACAGCGCATCTTCATGACATAATGTTATCTTGATGACAATTGGTATTACTGTTATTAGATTGGTATTTGTTGCTAAATCTAGCTCGCGGATTTATCCATCAGAACAACTGTTACTTTAATAACTGTTAAAAAACTTTACGGTTTCAATTATTGTTAAAATTTGAACTTGTGCTACACGTTTAAAAAACCGGGGATGTGCGAGTCGGACTCGCGCACGAAAGGTTCCGTATCTGTCTATTAGGTAAAAATTACGTTTGTTTTATGGGAGACCCCTTTAATATTCACGTTATTGTTATTTAATTATTTTTTTGAGGTAAGTATTATTTGGAGAATTTGAAATGTCTACCTATTACCGTTTTTAATATTGAGCAAAAAATTTGAAAAAAAACACGTTTATTGTATGGGGATAATATTTTTTTAAATTTTAAGTATTTGTTGTTATAGCGGCAACGAAAATACATAATTTGTAAACATTTCAGCTATCTAGCTATCACAGTTTATGAGATACAGCCTGGAGAGAGACAGACAGACAGCGGAGGCTAACTAATTTAGTCCGTTTTTACCCTTTTGGGTGCGGAACCCTAAAAATGAAGTAGAAGTTTGATAAAAGGATAAAACGCGACCTTAAAATCAAAAAGTGGCCAAATGTAAGTCTGAATCAACCGGGAATGGCTCCGTTGTAGAAAGCATGGGCTAGGAATATCCTGAGAGTAGATAGTTATATATGTAGGTAATAAAATGACATTTGACTAATACTTGTTATACTTAAGTGCGAAAGTTCGTATGTTTGTGTGTTCACCCAAAAACTGCTGAACCGATTTTCATGAAATTTGGCACTCACATAGAGGGTAACTTGGATTAACACACAGGATAGTTTTTGGTCGAGTTGCTAGCATGCACGCCTAACTACATCGACCAACCGCGAGGCTCGGGTTCGATTCCGGACGGGGGCAGGCATTTGTGTGCACTTAGATGTCTTCATTTCCGGGTCTAGGTGTATATTAAAATTATTCTGGTATCTATTTAAGTATTTCTACGTATTAGTATCGTTGACTAACATCCATAACACAAGCATATAATTTGCTTACTTTGGAGTTAGATTCAATTCAATATGTATCCTGAAAAAATGTGTCTATGGGATCATTAACCATGCGGACAACACCGCAGGCAAGATCTAGTAATATATAAATAAGTTCAAAAAACACTTCGATGATTAGTACAGATGACTGATATTACTTACATTAATAAAAATACAGAGTTTAATGCATAAAATGTAGATTAAAAAGAGAAATCGCCAACTTATTTTTAAATATACTGTGAACTGTTATATTATGACCATTCAAAGTTGTCAAAAAAAGTCAAAAGTCATTTATTCTGTGGTTTTTGGTTATGAAGATGATACATTTTCCAAAATATTGCTCTCCAAAACCAGACAAATAGAAAAAAAATGGTATGGTGCAGCTCTGAGCCTTAACCATCAGTTGGTATAGACTACGTTCGGTAAGTTACGTGTCGAAATCTATGACATTTTTGGTCAAAATGTGTTTCCCTTGGTTACCAATAGAGGCGCTAATATACTAGGAATGGGGCCATTTGATCAAACACAAAATATACTCATATTCCTTGTCTTTGAATATACAGGAAAGTAGTGTTAGTTACACTACTTATAACTCAAAAAAGTGGTTGTCTGTAAAATCAGTTTACTAACGATTGTTGAAAGTAAAACCGGTTTTACTTTTTGGAGTGACGAAAAGTATTGAATCAAGTGTATAGTGAATAAGTACAAGTGTTTACTACAAAAAAGTGTGTAAAGCACCCGTCATGAGAAGCTATAAATTATGTAAACAAACTTTCGGGAGTTAACAACATTTGGTTCAAAGATAAAAGTATTTTTTTTTAATATTTAATTAATTAATAATTTAAATATGTATAATAAATTACGTATGTTTTGACATTTTTTTCGTGGCAAATTGATTTCCTTAGATGTACTGGGTACTGGCTTCATTATAGGTTAATACACAATAACAAATAATGGATAAAAAAAAAATTAAAATTAAGGCAACAATTAACAAAACTAACAACAATAACAAGTGATAACGAAAAGATAAAAAAATTAACAATAACAACCAAATCCGTGATTTTAACAAAGCAATGAAAAATTCAAAACTCGAATGACGCGTTTATTTCCAAAAGACGAACCGATGGTTTGCATTCCCGGCGACCGGCGCGTCCCCGTACCAAGACACTCAAACGTCAGTTGTTAGATATGATCCGACTAAATTAAATAGGTTGTAACTTTCATATAACCCGTCTATTTTTTTATTTCGATTGAATATGGTCAGTTTATTGTTGTCTCGAAGTAAAAGAAAATACTTGGTAAAAGATGTTTGTTTACATAATTTATAGATTCTCATGACGGGTGCTTTAGTAAATACTTACTCTGACATTTTAGAAGCTAGGTTGAATTCGGAGTCTGTGTCAAACCATGTCATATCTTGACGCAAAACGGCGTTTAAAAATAAGGTACGTATTCTTGTGATCTGGAAAATGAAGAACTACATTTTGACATCTATAAATAAAAGCATTGACCTCTAACTTTACGTACGTCACTTTACAAAATGAGCATAGAAAGAAGAAAAATAATTATTTTTCTCGATTTCACTGGCATACCATAATAAGATCCAGATTTGGTGACAATATAATTTTGTTAGAAGTGTGCCCTTTTTTAGAATGGGTTTTAAAATCGGTTCAAAAATAACGAGAAAATTGACTCACATGAAATATATATGAATCTAGGAGTCGAACATATTGTTTTGCCGTTTCTTTTCCTAACTGACAAGGGCTGGAAACGGTGGTAGTGTACAGTAGATAGGATTAAAATTAATCTACCTTTAAAATGATTTGTAATAAACTATGAAGCTTATTAAACATATAAATAAATAAAATATCTATTAAAAGTATAAATAAGTAAAATAGGCGTGAGGATACGTTTAACAAGTGCTGTGATTTAAATGTTAAAATGTATATATAAATGTTAAATTTCTTTAAATTTAATTAAACATTTGCACACCACAATGTGGTAGAATATGTTGTATGCTTAAATATCTTGTAACAACTTTTTAACTACTAATTCTAATTTTTAATTTTTTTTCTGTACTAATTTCCATTTTCATTATAATCTCATCCTTTTGTCGAAGTCGGTTATTAGGTACATTATAAGACGCCTTGGTAATGAAATGGCGCTTGTAGCCCGGTGAAGTTGTTGTAAAAACCTCGCGGTTAGCAACATATTAGCCAATTCGTTAAAAAAAGGAACGACGTCCGTATTTTGGAGTTTTAATGAATGCAGAATTATTCTATAGAGTTATTTTTCAACGACTTCAATTGTAATTTAGAAGAAAACGTCAAAAGAAATAAGTAATTTAAATAAGTTGCCTATATCAGTACCGGATTAAGCAAGCAGCACAATATGTAGCGGCTATGGGTCACGCATTGTTTCAATCCGGCACTGGAGTAGACGTTATAATATGCTTTTTGTGTATGTCGATTTCTACATTTATGTTCCGGTTTTAAAAACACTATGTATTTGAAAGAGCATATCTCCGAGGTGGTAGTACTACCACGGAGTCAGGACCTGATAATGAAATCAAGAAAAATATTTAAATTTAAGTTGAATTTCAGCTGTTTACATGATTTCACTCGGACAGAGTTAGATTTGAGTGCGCTAGATTCGTTTTGTATGAGTATTTATTATTTGTGAAGGATTTCTTATTATTATTTATTTGTAAGTTAGGTCGAGCTTTATAGCTATTAATTTATATGCTTTTAACGCTTTTTAAGTTGAATTCAATAATACTATTTAAATGAGTACTAGGATGACATAGTTTACCTACTGAACGTTTATTTTTAGCCAAAGAAAGTCATATCAAATTATTAAAATAAGATACATATTTCAGAGCTAGATTAATCGGACCTGGGGCCTATATTATCACGTGGCGGGTTCCCTTTTTTGTTCACCTACCTATTGTAGGTCCGAATAAATTGCACCCAAAAAAAAATCGCGCTGATGGAGGGATTATCATAAGAATTCATCATCAATCGCTTCTTTTGCTTTGAGGATATTCTGAGACCTTGAATGACCTTGTTTTAGTGTAGCGTATTTTATAGTAATAGTATTACGAATAATAGATTACAAACTTCCAAAAAGTAACGCACTTACTTAATGAGACCTATATCATAATGTTTTGAGTGTAATAAAGTTTAATGTAATAAAGTGCATTCATTTGTTCATTCATTCTTTATAGGCCTATATCATAATGTTTTGAGTGTAATAATGTTTAATGTTATAAAGTGGATTCATTCGTTCATTCATTCTTTATGGGCCTATATCATAATGTTTTGAGTGTAATAATGTTTAGAGCGTCTTTCACCATCTTCAAGTAAAGCTCCACGTAAGCTACTCGTCGATTAATGTGACAAGTAATCTACGATCGCATTTCATCACATCCGAGTAGCGTTAACCACCACATAAACTGGCCCGTAACTAACTTGCCACTTTGAGTGCATAGTAACGTGTTTAATCGACGAGTAAGTAATCGCCGCGTCCTTTCCCCTTCTACTTACCAGATGTTCTGTGCGTAGTTTTTATTACCTTTGTTGATTATTTTGCAAAAAAAAGGTTAGTACTTATTATTTATAAATGTCTTTGGTTAAGTTCATTGAATTACAATTGGAACAAGCCTTAATACAACGAATTCCCGGATTTGCTTTATTTTGGCGGTCCTCCGAACCTAGCACTAAACTGGTTTTCTACTTCATGTTACTCTTTTTTCCATGTAGTGTCAGTTTGTTTTATTAACAATCACATCTTTAAATTTTATCATCAAACTCGTTAGTACTTCACGTTCCTAAATTGCGAAGTTTGCACTCCTTTCTCTTTTTACAGAATGCGTGATATTTGTATCGTATAGCAAAGTATTGTAAATCATATCGCCTCTATGGTGTAGCGGTCCTGCATCGGATTTGACTTCTTGAAGTTCCGTATTCGATCCTCTTGTTGGACATGTACCCTGTCGGCGAAAGGCTTGCTAGTGTCTTCGGCTAATCGTGTTTGGCATGGTTGTCCTTCTGCCTATCTCTTCAGTGATATGGGCGTGAAGATATTTTTTTAAATTAAAAAGTAAAAGTACTGTAAATTACTTGAACAAAATAATCAGTACTTTATAAAATGTAAAACGTACGTGTGAAGTTTTGTTTATAAATTAAATTAACGCGCATTTTGCGGTGCGCACTTTCGTATGTCAAAATCTAGACAAATATTTTGACGTCTGATGTTTTTGACAGCAATGACAATGGTATTAGTAGGGAGAAACATTTTTTTCGTACACTCATTCCTTTAATCGCCACTTATGTGGCAAGTTGTTAGTTGATACTTTGCTTTTATTGGTGAAACTGAAGCAAATTACTTGGAACTTTTATTAGCCGAGTAGCTATGAGCGGCAAGTAATAAATCGACACTTTACTTGAAGATAGTGAAAGAGGCCCTTAATATTATAAAGTGGATTCATTTGTTCATTCATTCTTTTTAGGCCTTTATTATAATGTTTTGAGTGTAATAATGTTTAATGTAATAAAGTAATAAAGTGCATGCATTTGTTCATTCATTCTTTATTGTTCTATATCATAATGTTTCGAGTGTAATAATGTAATATAAAGAAATAAAGTGCATTCATTTGTTCACTCATTCTTTCGTTCACCATGTAATCAACGAACAAAATTTACACGAACGAAAAAGATATAGTCTACCTGTCGTAGGGCACTCCAGTTTATTAAAGCAACAGAGACTACGCTGAATATGATACAGATGGCTATACTGACAACCATCCCAATCGCCATCGCCTTTCCATCTTCCATTAAAGCGTCCATGTTTTCTTTGTGTGTCGCGTTTACCCTAAATAAATAAAAAAATATTATTTCGAATAAATATTGAGCGCCTCGTCGGTCGAGTGGTTAGCGTACATGACTCCACCTACTAACTGCGAGGCTTGGGTTTGATTCCCGAGAGGCAGACATTTGTGTGGTGAACATTTTGGAGTCTGCATTTCGGGGTCTGGGTGTTTTTTAAATTTATTTTGGTATCTATATAAATTTTTCGTTGATACACCTATAACATATGCATATAATTTACTTACTTTAGGGTTAGATTCAGTTTTGAAATGTTCATAAAGATATAGGTATATAGAGATTATATATAACTCAGTTTGACTAATGCCTAGGCATTTTACATCTGTCAGCCTCAGGGAATATAGAAAAAAAGTACAACGAAGATGCATGTTTAACACAGACAAAACACGTGACGTGAAAATAAGAAAAAACGACAACATAAGCATATAATTTGCTTACTTTGGGGTTAAATTCAATATGTGTAACTTGTCCAGGTATATTTATTTATTTATTTACTAATACAAGTGCTTTTTCATTTAAAAACATAACTTGGCACGCGAGCAAAGGCCTGAAAGTTATATAATATTTTTGATTTCTCTCTGCCCGTGTTGGTTAGGGCTCCTTTGCAGTATTACCATCTGCCTTCCTGTCAGTCAGCTCATAAAAAACGACCATAGGCTTACCATCACTGACTCCGTGGCGTCTGACTGGGTGGTAGAGTTTCTCAGCGACTCACCCAGTTTGGTACCACCGCCTTAACTAATCTTGTCGCCATAACGTCAGTACTGACCGTTGACGTGTTTCAGGTAACATAGGATAACGTTCTTTTTGCTTCTAATTATTATATATAATTATTATATTATAATTCTTATTTGCCTTCATAAACTTAAAAATAACTGACTAAATACTTACAATCTTCTTCCACCTCCAAACAAACTTAATAGTGGTAGGTAACTTGATAAACGGTTTTGCTGTGCCGTTCTTTCCACGAATGCTGTACTCAGCTCTCCAAACTGTACCATGTTGTAGCAAACCCCACCACTGCTGAGTAACCCCAGAAAAAAGCCGATGAACGTTGCCAAAAGCTCCAGAGGAGTTCCATATCTGAACTAGTAAAAAAATACAAGGAAATTATTTCTAAGATCAATACACTGATATTAAAATTGACCAGTAATCTCCAATAAATACATACATACATACATATCTTCACGCTAAGTCCCTTACGGGGTAGGCAGAGAGTATCGAGTGCCAGACCTCACGATCCTGACAAACCTGTCTTGCTTCCTTCACATTCATTACCCTTTTCATACAAACACGCCGGTTTCGGAGACTCTTGACACCACCCTCGGATAATAATTGTTTAAATAATTGATCTGATCGTGAAATGTCAGCCTTGGTCCCCCGGGTACCTACATCCATCCACATTCGCATTGTATATCTGCTTTGTCAACCTTTCATCTGTCATTCTTTCCACATGCCCGAACCAGCGGAGCATGCCCTTTCGCATTTTAACACCAACACTTTCTTTCGATCCCACTCTTTCTCAGATCTCACTGTTACGAATGCGGTCAGCGAGCGTTACACCACAGATTTTCCGTAGTGCTCTCATTTCGACCGCATTTATCCTACTTTCATGATCTTTCTGACATACCCAACTCTCGCTTCCATACAATAACGTTGGGATAAGCACAGAATTATGCAAAGCGAGTCTAGCTTTTTGACTCAAAACCTCGCTTTGGAATAGCTTACCCAACGCTCCATTCACACTATTCCCTGCACTCACTCTCTTCTCTACATCCGCGGTGTACCTTCCATCCCTGCTAAAAGCACAACCAAGATATACAATTTCATTCACTTGTTCCAGCACTACATCATCAACCAAAACTCTTACATCCGTTCTGGCTACATCTCTTTCAAATACCATTATTTTGGTTTTCGTCGCATTCAAATGTAAGCCCCTTTCTTTACAATCTTCTTCCATAACTGTGACCAGTGTTTGCAGCTCAGATGGTGTAGAGCCCAAAAGTACAGCATCATCTGCATAAAGCAGGCAGTTCACAACTTGGTCACCCATACGCATTCCCACATTCAATGATCTTAACCTTTGCAGACATTTGTCCAAATACAAGATAAACAAGCGTGCTGACAACACACAACCCTGCTTGACGCCAATATTAACATCAAACCAAGGCGATATGTTGCCATCAACCCGCACACATGCTTTACAGTCTAAATACATTGACTGTACCGCACGCTGCAGGGACCCATCTATCCCATAATCTGGCAAAATGTCCCAAAGTTCCTTACGCACAACCCTATCAAACGCTTTTTCGAGATCCATAAAACCGCAGAAAACCCTCTGACCCACAGACAGATGCTTCTCTACAATGTTGCGGAGCGAAAACACTTGATCCGTACATCCTCTTCCAGACCTGAAACCGCCTTGAGCCTCCCACAATGTTCCATCGGACATACCATACATACCATACATCCAATAAATTACAGATAAATTAGCTAAAAATAATTTCGATCATGTCAGCTTTTAAACAAAAGTCCGCATTGAAATCGGGACATTCGTTTAATAGTTACAATGCCACAGACACACAGACAGAAACATTTAAATTATAACACCCCTGTTGAAAGATCGAGAGAAGAGATGAGCCCTTTTTTGTAATTATTGAATTGCGTAACTGATATAGATTAGTGAATTTTAGTATAAACACACAGACAGACACGTTAAAATCATAATACCGCCCTTTTTTCGACAAATTTTATTGAGAGAAAAGATTTTTTTTGAAGTTATACTTCTTTTGGTGCGTTAGGAAAAAATGATGAGGGTAAATTTTTACGATGCGCGCGCACACCGTCACGAAAAACCGACATGATGAAGTTAGCTATAGATAACATTTTAGTTTTTCAAAAAAAGGTACCAACAAAGTAAAAGTAAGGACATCTACGTATGTTTGCGTGAGAACTAACAAGTGACAACTGTATTCACAATATTTCTTTGTTTTTATGGTTAGTGTCATTTTGTCTACAAATGTAAAATAAGGCAAAAAATAAATTTTTTAAAAAGATTTTTATCTTATTATGCCGAAGAAGTATAAATTCTAACGCGTGTACAAAAGTACACACACAATTTTTTTATTTTATTATATTAATCAGGCTTACCAACAGTTGTTACACTCATCTAATTTACACATATAAAAAAAACTAACAACCAATTGCACAACTTCTTACAGGTAAACACATTAAACTTTCTTTTATAATTATATAAACTATCATTTTTTTACAATAACATTTTTTTTGAAAAATTAATATTACTTTATAATAAAGTTAAAACATTTGATTAACAAACAATATACCTACTTAACTAATACATGCAAAATCATTCACGTAATATTTTTTTCTTAATTTTAACTACAGATTCAGAAAAAACATCCAAGTTACCACAACAAGATGAACCCCTTTTGTCGTAATTATTGAATTGCGTATACATATTGATACAGATTAGTCGTATTTAATAATAATCCAATTATAATTGGATAATTCTAATAAAGAGACTATATTGTAGTGACTGGGCGGTGAAAATAGGTAATCTGGTCTTATGACATACTCTGGGGAAGGTTTCGTCTAACAGTAGATTGCAATAGGCTGAAGTTAGTAAAAAAAGGTAAGTAAGTTAAAAGCAAGAGTTAAAATATTCATGAAAAACTCATGCTTAGGTAATTACCATACCAAAAAATAATTAGTTCTGCTGAAAACTTTTTTACTAATGACTAATTGTTTTTATACTATTTTACTTGTACGCCTTTACAAGCTGCCTGGCAGGAAGGTAGATAGTCTATTTGGCAAAGGAGCCCATCCATCCCATCAACATACAGTCAGATACATTAGTTCGACTTATACATAGATGTACTAGTAGCTCATTCCAGCTTTGCAGTGGAGGACATATTTATATCGAATAAAAAAAGAGCAACAAAATCCGGTGAGTAGTTTTAAAGATCGCATACACAGGGACAGACAGCAAAATCAACTTTGTTTTACTTACTACATTATACTACGAGGTATAAAACAAATTCGTAGTTAGGTAGTAATAAAAACCTAAAAAATCTTATTTAAAAAATTAAATGAAAATAGTTCGATCGAAATATGTTTAGCTGTTTGTGATATATCGCAAATTTTCAAAATTACAAACACAACTGTGTTATAAATAAAAGTATCTTCACGCCCACATCCCCTATGAGGTAGGCAGAGGGACAACGAGGACACTAAGTCCCACAGTGTGATAGGTGGCTCGCCTGCCGCCAACTGGGCACATATCCAATCCCGGCAACATTTTTTTCATAAAAAATTGGGAAAACCAAATTTCCTTTTTGTTGCCCGACCCGGGATTCGAACCTGGGACCACAGAGGCGATTACTACACGACTTTGCCTGCAATAGAAATACAATGTAGAACAAAGTTTATTTTCCTCGTCATAGTTAACGTTATATTATATATTATGACTATAGATATCTATAGGTATCGTCGAAAATATATGCGTGACTTTATATCATTAGGATAATCGTAAAACACTTATTTTTTTACGATTCAAACCTAATTGACTCACTAAATTGCAAAGCAGGTTATAACTATTTTAATTTGGTTTTGATTTGGCATTAAAAAATGGTTAGACGGAAACAAAATTAGTCTCTCCCATTTTTAGATCAGAACAATTGGATACAAACAAAAAAGGCTCTCCATACATGGAGTTATTTTTTTCATTTTTTCTTCAAATCTTTCCTATTCGTGTAGATGTAATATACAAATTGTGAGTCTTTAAAAGTAAGACAGATTTCTAACCCCATCTCATTCTCATTATATTAGATTTCAGAAGCGAAATATAGTATTTTGTGTTGGCAAATATTTTTATTTACCCTGTCTAGGTAAAACATGCATTTGTTGTTTTTCCAATTGTTGGATGCAACTACATATAACTAGCTGATGGATATAGAACAATTTTATGTTACTGGGTTATTCCAAAACTGCAATCAGTCATAACTAGGTGTTAGAGTGCTGGGAAAGAGTTTGTCTTCATTAGTCCTACTCTGGCCTAGCCCTGCACTAAAGCGTGAATATTCGCCTTTCGAATATTCGAATCTTCGAATTTCGAATATTTCAAATATTCGCTATGGTTGTCCCCTAACATCAAGATAGCTACTTGCTTATTCGCTATGTTATTTTAAAAAAACGCAGTTGAAGTGACAACCGATTAATCCTACAAATATTTCAAATGCGAAATTTTGTATGTTTGTTACTCCTTCACGCAAAAAACTGCAAAGCCGATTAGCATGAAATTTGGCACACACATGGAGGGTAACTTAGATTAACACATATGATATTTTTTAACCCGAAAAAGTGTTCTTGTGGGACCATTAACCATGCGGGAAACGCCCCGGGTAACAGCAAGTATTAAATATACTGTCATTTAAAGTTTAGAAAATAAGTGAAATAGTGATAAGAATTATTAGAAAAACTAAATATATTATAGTAAATGATGAACTTACTATGTGAAAATATGACACGTTTGCATTGGTGGACGGTTCCTCTGATTTTCTGTAAAAATACAATATGATATATGCATTTTGTTAATTGAAATTTTTTAAAGCTATAAAGAAGAGCATAATGTCACGCTTTTAAAATAAACCAAATGTTAAAACCTATTTAAAAATACATATTAATATTAAAATCGCTACAGCTAAAAAATGAACATTTTCAGGTAAAAAATAATAATTTTGCACTAAACTGAAAAAGTTTCAGTGTTGATATTTTGAAATACTCGTAGTTATGTGTTGTTGTTTATTGCAACTTCTTTAAGAAAATGAAATAAATAAAGACGAATTATTTTTAATGGCATTAAAAACCTATTATTTTTATTTAAATTTAAAATTCGAATACCATAACTTTCATTAAAAATGTTGAACTTATGAATCTTTCATTTTATTTTATATACACTTACCCCCTTAATAATAAAACTTACACGCCCTTTGAACTAGTGTAACTTCACTTTTGCTAACAAAAAATGAAGTTAGACAGCAGATCAACGGGCACATACGTTTCATTTAGTAAGTAAGTAGTAGGGGTTAAAATTTAATTCGCATAGCAAAAAGCATTTTTTGTTTTTTAAGATAAGACACTTTGAATGTACATGTGGAGATATTTAAACTGGAAATTTTAAAAGTTTCCAACATTAATTATATATTTTCACTCTTACAGCCTTTTTGATTGTACAAAATTAGCTACTTTCTTACAAAATTCGAAAGTACGTAGTTTCCGAAAGTTTACAGTTTAGTAGATGTCAAACTAATACAAGTAGAAAAACAAGAGTCAGACTAAGAAAAATTGTAAACAAATCTGAAAATAATCATAATTTTTTTAGACATAATTTTAAGATAGCTTATATAATTATTATATTAAGATATTATGAATTTTTACTACTTCACTGCAACTATTACACAAATTTAATTCAAAAATCGAACTTGTATTCAATTTGATTAGAAAATCAAATTTATATTCAATTTGACTTAAAAATCAAATTTATATTCAATATGAATTAAAAAATCAAACTTGTACTATAACCAAATGAAATACAAATACGCTACTTTTCTAATTTTTTTCTAAATAAGTAAAACAAATGGCAATGCGATGCAGTAATATTTAATTAATTCACTAGTAATATAAGTACTTACTTAGATTTTTTTAGTTTTACGCCCATATTTGATCCTATGTATTTGGTATGCACCAATTTTTTAAATCGAAATCGAAATAGACGTGGTTGCCTTTTGCAATTTCCACGTTCTCCAGAACAACCACGCCGCGGTGACCACTTCACAATGAATGATGAGAGACAACAATCCTATATTATATAGACGCATATCTCCTGGCTTTATTAGCGGTATTTGCGCTGAATCATCCTGTAATAGAAAGAAGACAAGCTTCACGCAATGATTACATGTCCAAGTTTTTTAAAGACGATCACACAAGAAAGATGTTGATGGTTGTAAACTTCTGGTTGATGGTTGTTGTGGCTTCATTTTCGCGGAATTATCCTGTAATAGAAAGAAGACAAGCTACACGCAATTATTACATGTCCAAGTTTTTTAAAGACAATTAAACGAGAAAGATGTAAATGGTTGTTAAGTTGTTTTTGATGGTTGTTGTGGCTTCATTTTCGCGGAATTATCCTGTAATAGAAAGAAGACAAGCTTAATGCAATGATAACATGCCCAAGTTTTTAAAGACAATCAAACAAGAAAAATGTTGATGGTTGTAAACTTCTGGTTGATGGTTGTTGCAGCTTCATTTTCTCAGAATTACCCTGTAATAAACCTGTGTTCTAACCTATGCTACAGGTATTTATAAAATGTGTACCTATGTTTTTTGTATAAAGAGAATATTTATTACCCAGAAAGATGCTAATGGTTGTCAAGTGCTGGGCTCGAAAGGCTATTGTTAAGAGGCAATTCTTTTCTCGAAACCGGAACACGACAAAGCTGAAGCTATTTGAGCTAAAGAAAGAAAAAATTCAATCTGAATCCTTTGGAATCAAATCACAAACTTAGGCTTTAGTTTCAAATCAGAGTAAATTGGGCCAGAATTATACAACCTAGACAGTCTAGCTACATACGAGGAATTTTAATCTTTATGGGTATTTTTTGTTATATATATAAAAAAGTAACTTCACGCCCATATCCCGGATGAGGTGGACAGAGGCAAAATGTGTCGCCAATCGAACCATTTCGCCGTGCAACGTTATTTTTAATAGAAAATTGAAATAACACATTATTTAGCTTTTTTTTGTTTTAAGTCTATTGTACAAGCCTACCGGCTACTCTACCCCAAACCGGAATATGGTGTAGTCATTATAGAGGAGGAAATATAAAACGGTGGCAACCCGGGAAAGTTGCTGCACAGCACTCTACTACCAGTGAAGTTTCAATAATATAAATTTTAAGATACAATTGATGTGGCTCTGGTGCAGATTTATATCAATACTAGCTGACCCAGCAAACTACGTATCGCTTGACATTAATGCTTAGACAGAAGCGCAGTCTGTCGGATCCGATTTGAAACATTCTAAAATCAACAACTTCTTATTATTAAAAAAAATAATTAAAAAAACATTTCCCAATGGACTAAATTGTGAATCTAAACCATTCTCGAATTCCCTAGAACACATACAAAAAGTTTCATCGACATCGGTCCAGTCGTCTAGAAGGAGTTCAGTGACATACACACTCACAGAAGAATTATGTATATAAAGATAAAACAACATAATCACAATAAAATAATTTCCAAGAACAGTGGTATTAGAAACTTCAGTGGCCAGGGAGACAAACTGAGGAATCTTCGCACAATGCTCGCTATCCCATTATTATTATAATTATTATGTTTTAGTCAAAAAAACCTAAGTTCCACATAAATTTAATAATACATGCAAAATCAAAATACATAAAAAATACAAGCAAATGGCTCCAGCCGTTTGGGAGGAGTTTAATGACAAATACACGTGTAATACATACGAACATCAAAATACATAATATTATATATAATCTTCTTAATCTATAAATAAATCCTCTTGATAAATATAAATCTCATCTCACGATGTTTGTCCGCGATGGATTCCTAAACTACATAACCGATTTTAAATTAAATTGGCACACCGTGAGCAGTCTGGTCCAACTTGAGATATAGGATAGCTTACATCTTAATTTATGATAAAAAAATTACTATCCGAGCGAAGCCGGAACAGGCAGCTAGTATGAAATAATAACAAGGAGACGGAAAAATAAAGTATTTTAATTTAATATTAACATAATAATTTTTTGTTAATAAGTGTTCTACTAAGCTTACTTAATTTTTTTTTGTTTTTGAATATGAAATTTGTTTATTTGCAGAATATGTGTGTTTAAAAGTTGTTGCAGAATACTTCTTAGTACTAACATATTCTACCATTGTGGTTTGCAAATATCTAACTTAAATATGCTATAATTGTTATTTTTGTTATTTATATATGTTAGGTATCTATATATAAAATTCTCGTATCACAATGTTCGTTCCCGAACTCCCCGAAACGGCTTGACCGATTCTCATGAAATTTTGCAAGCATGTTGAGTAGATCTGAGAATCGGCTAACATCTATTTTTTATACCCCTAAGTGACAAGGATGACTCACCCCAATTTTTTTTACTATAAATAATCGCATAAAAAAGTAGCAGAACAACGTCTGCCGGGACAGCTTGTTTTTACATAATATAAATTCTTTAAAATATATTTACTACTACGCTAGCACTTATTAGTTTAAGCAGAAATTATAACGATTGAGTTTTACCCTATCTACCGTACAAACATATAATTTTCTTACTCTAAAGTTAATT
This sequence comes from Calephelis nemesis, assembly GCA_002245505.1. Lineage (NCBI taxonomy): Eukaryota > Metazoa > Arthropoda > Insecta > Lepidoptera > Riodinidae > Calephelis > Calephelis nemesis. Next base: position 177,662 of record NJDD01001881.1, read on the forward strand.
CAGTGAATTTGTATTTTAGTAAAAAAGTAAAATGTTATTAAATATTCTGTGCCCTTTATTATAAATTTAAAATAAATTAGTTAGTGGCAAATGAATTTGCTCCAATAAAGCTCTAGTAGTGACATATACAAATAAATTGGAGTGTATGGATGTTTGTTAAATTAAAATATCCGTATTTCACTACATACAAATGTTTAAACGGTGCGTGTACCAAAATAATATTTGTTACAATTTTTGTCCGGCTGTAGGTCTGTCTGTCTGTCTGTTGGTCTACATGTCTGTTTGTTCCGGGTAATCTCTAAAACTAGATTGGCGATAAGACTTTTTCTAGCAGGTGATGAAAGAAGTAACTTAGGCTACTTTATTTTAGTATCTTCTCTCCCATATCCTCGAAGTAAACAGAGGCGCAACCAGGGCACCCACGATTAGCCGAAGACACTAAGTCCCATAATAAGTTAGATGGCAAGCCTATCGCCAACCGGGCGCATGTCCAATCCCGGGCAACATTATTTTTAGTAAAAAATTAAAAATACAAATTTTCAAATTTTTTTGTCGAATTGGGAATCGAACCCGGGACCTCAAGAATTCCGACGCAGGACCGCTAGACCACAGAGTTATTTTTAGTTTAGAGAACTCCAGGCAAAATAGTGTCAAAACATTTTGCAATACTAACAACATTACGCAACATTTTATCAATACACAGCTATATGCAAAAATGAGATTGGTTCTCAGACGTGATTTTATCTATTTTGAATCATTGGAGACGGCTAACGAGACTGTTGTCAATTAATATAGCCTTGTGCAATAGATACGAAATTGTCTTAAATTGTTTATCATTAATACGTTATCTTTGGTATGTGTGTACAAGTAATTACGGACTCACAGATATCGCTACGAACAGATAATCGTATGTTAAAGAGCCTTTACCATGGGTGGCTGTCGATTGCGTTTAGTAATTTACGTATCGAAATCTATAGCACTTTTAGACTGACATTTAGATCTTTAAGTAACCAGTATGTAGAGGCCGAGAGGTACTACATCTCGGCATTTGGGACTCTAGACCAGACGGTACTTTTACGGCCACCGCCCAGGAAACGTTGGAGCTTATGTTGTGCACGCATTTTCAAGGGATGATCGTGACAGAACACGGTAAAGATCTTTCTATCTATATTGGACATTCTGGTGGCGGAAAAACACCTAAGCCAGCGGATTGAAAGATGGCCAGGTCTAAATTCAGACCTCACCAAGTAGAGTGGTCAATAAAAAGCTTAACCCGTTTTAATCCGGGGAGAATATAGCATTTTTCCTGTGTTGTAAAATAGCCTTAATATCATCCTGCCACTATTGGGTAAAATCTTCAGAGTCAGCTTTGCCTGGAGATATCTACCAGTTAACTAGCCTGGGGTCAAGGACACTTTTATTCCCAAGTCTGGAGATACAGATAAATCCTTACCAAAATTGTACCGGTCCTTCAGCCTCACCTCTTTCCTACTAAAAACAATAGAAAATGTGATTGGTTTTCATATCAGAGAGAAATACTTCGGTCCTACGCCTCTGCATATGAAGCAGCATGCCTACAGAAAGGGCAAGTCAATATAATCCGCATTAGTGGAATTGGTTGACAAAGTAGGGAAAGCAATTGAAGACAAACAAATATCTTTGTGTGCCTTTCTAGATATTAAGGGTGCTTTTGATAACACCTCAACTGATATCATACTTCACAGTATGAAAAAACGCGGTATTGACATACCAACCATATGTTGGATCGGAGCAATGTTCCACAGAGGCGATAAATATACTATTAGTACTATATTGTTCCAAATCAAACATAATATCCCGTTTACAGTCGTTCAAACTTCAACGAAATCAAAATATTTCAGTATACGCATAGAAAAAATACAAGAATACAGAAACATTTTGTTTTACAGAAATTAGCCAGATTAAATGGCTATTAGTCGTATTTTGTCATCGCACATAAAATCAGCTGTTTTAAATTTCGTCAGCCATCTTGTTGATTAAGGTTTCAAACAAGCGTCCGCAGTTGTTTAAAGTGACAGCTATTTAAGAGCATATTTAAATAAATGAATTTATACATAACTCTAAATATGTAGCGTTTATGATTTTTTTTAACATTATTTAAATTGATGATTAAAAGTAAAACAATGTTTATGAATAAGTCTGTAAGTCCCACACTGTGATAGATGGCAAGCCTCACCAACCAAGCTGGATATTCAATCCCACGCAACGTTGTTTTTATTAAAAAACTAGCTGCTACGGCGAACTTCGTTCCGCCCGTTCAGTTTGTATGGGAAAAATTAAAATGTTGTTTTTGCCCGTTACCTTACAATCGAGCAGGATAAAAAGGATCCTATGTCCTTCCTACCTCCCCACCGATTTTCAGCCAAATCGGTTTAGCCGTTCTTGAGTTATAAAAAGTTTAACTAACACCACCTTCTTTCAAATAATTCTTTAAATAATATTCTTCATTTCCTTTGATATTTTATTTCATTATTACTCGACCTCGGGAAAGAATCCGGAACCTCGTTAAGTCAAATCTGACACTTTACCGCTACACCATAGCGGAGAGTACTATATATCCTAAATAAAAAAAAAACATTACGAAGGGCTAAACGATAATCATGCCAAAAGATACCAGAAAATTAACAGATTGTCTGCAAAAGCCACGAGTTAAATGCTATAAACAGATTTTACATAATCCTTCACAACTTGTTTGAACTTCTATAAAATTGATAATGTCTTCGTACTTCCATATAACGATGATGTGTTGAAATGATAAACCTCTGTAATTTGTACATCCAATCATGATGACAGCCTTTTTCGATTTTTATTTAAGCTTCTTTCTTTTCCTTCTTTGCTTTTTGATATTTTTAGCATTTGCCATTAGAGAAGTCGATATTTGCATCAAGTTATCCTATTTAACATCGGGTTTATTATTACAAATTAGTCATAAGTCAAAGAAAGTCATGTCAGGGTCTTAAGTTAATCAGAAGCGTCCTTAGCCATTAGTGTCCATGTATGCTAAAATACGTCAGCAGTATAATGTTTTTTTCATACAAAGCAATCATGGATATTGGTGACAAAAATAAACAACATTAACATGAATAATATGCTTGATAAGACTAGTGTTTCCAAAACACGATTCATTTCACTTTGCTCGATAGAAAAAAAACAAAAAGTTTACCCTTTTTTGAAAGCAAATCCCAACTGTCTACTTCAGTTATGAAAATATCGACACCAGATATAACATAAACATAGATAAATATTATACCTAAAAGGTAAGTGTTTCAGATTTTATACTTTTTTAGTGTCAAAAATATTACTTTTATAGTGTCAAAAATAGTGATTTGTCGCTTAAGACGTTTACTTTAGAGCGCAATATTTCATAGTAATCATGGAACGGGGGAGTGCGGCGATTGGCTCTTCTGACTGACTAAGAATGGGGCCTTAAGGATATTTGGCGGCAATGAGGACAGATACGATACAATAATTATTTCTTCATGATTATGTTATTTTTGCACTTTCACTGATCAACATTACGAAAAAATTACAACCATATTTTCTCTCGATTGACTAGTTTCTATCAACATAAATACGATGTTCAATAATTACGAAAAAATTATAACCATATTTTCTCTTGATTGCGCCAAAATTCAGGTTAGACTTCAGACATTCGTTAGAGAAATGTCAAAAAGTTTTTGAATAACTTCAAATAAAAGAGAAGATTAGATATGTTTCCTCGTGTTGGTCCGGGCTCCTTTGCAGAATAGACCATCTGCCCTCCTTGCCAGGCAGCTCGTAAAAGGCGAGCATAGGCTTATCATCACTAACACCGTGACATCTGACTAGGTGGTAGAGTTTCGCAGCGACTCGCCCGGATTGGTACTTACCTATTCCTGCCGCCATAACGTCATGACGTGTTCCGGTCCGAAGGGTAAGGTAGCCGGTAAACTTACTTTTGCCCGAGGCCTAACATCCTGACCTCAGGTTGGCAACGCACCATTACCATGTTTGGTGTCTCTAGGCGACGTGAATTCCTTACCATCAGGAAATCCGTCTGCTTGTTTGCCTTCCTATAACATAAAGGTTGTCTAGTAGAGATCGCTTTGTTTGGCGATAAGACCGCCTTTTGTGTACTATAAACTATAATAATATGCTCTTGTTAGTACTTAATTGTACCATTTTGTAATAAGTTTAATTGTGCACAATAAAGAGTTCATTCATTAATTCATAAAAAAAGTTCGGTTTTTAATGTACGTATGTTAAACGATTTCTCCGTCATTTGTGAACCGATTTTGAATATTCTTTTTTTTATTTAAAAGATCGTACTTCTGAGATGGTCTTATTGCCATCAAGTCTGCATCTGATGATTCGATCTAAACACAAAATTTTAGTGTATATTGTACATGCTATCGAGATATTGAAATCGAAGTTGGTTTTCTGCAGTTTTGTTTCAGTTAAATTGTGACTAGCCAGTTTGTTTATTGCTACATTCCTATCTTCACGACCAGCCTCTTGTGGTATAGCCAGACAGTATCAAGTAATAAGTGTTACGATTCGTAGAGTAGTAGACCGTCTGCCTTCTTGCCAGACAGCTCGTAAAAAGCGAGCTGCGAGTGACTTACCGTCACTAGCACCGTGATATTTAACTAAGTAGTAGAGTTTCGCAGCGACTCGAAAAGATTGGTACCACCGCCTTATCTTTTCATTCAGCCATAACGTTAATGCTTGCCGTTAGGTGATCCGGTTAGGAGGATAGGATTTCTCTGTATTTGGTGCACAATAAAGAGTTATTTTATTGGGAAAAATAAAGTATTTTATTTTCCGATTTCCTCTGCATTTTTCCGGTTTTTCTCTTCATAAGAACAAATAACACAACAAAAAAGAATTAGCCAAACCGGCTCAGCCATTCGAAAGTTTTGCGCTTACCAACACATTTAGGTAGTTATTAATTTTTATACGTCTAACTAGCAGACCCAGTAAACTTCGTATCGCTTGACATTAACAGCTACTTCATAATATTTGAGCCTCCAACAGTAGCGCAGTCTTCCGGATCAAATGTAAAACATTCCAAAATCAACGACTACTTACAAATAAAAAAAACTTAAGAAAGAGTTAACCAAATTGTGAATCTAAACCATTCTTGAATCCCCTTAAACACACACAAAAAATTTCATCAAAATCGCTCCAGTCGTTTAGAATTAGTTCAGCGACAAACACATGAACACAAGAAATAAATATATTAAGATGATAATGAGATATGTTATCAGCTGTTAGAACTGTGACTCTTGGCACTCCATACTCTCTGCCTATAATACATCAAAAACCTTCGCGTACAGATGCTTTTTTTAATTATTTTCGTTAATTTATTGAAGTTCTCTATTTTTCTCCGTTAACGGAAAACTAAATTAGATGTTTTTTCTTTTGTGTATGATTTATAAGTTCATATTAAAAAAGTAGTGGAAGGAGTAGGCCTAATGGATTTGAAAGCGTCGTCCCCACTACTAGAGGTGGGACGTTCTATATCAAAGTTTAACTAAATGCAATAATTGATAAAATAACAATGATTGATTTTCCATACAAGTAACCAAAAAAAAGTGTCTCCAATCCCATATCCCCGAAGAGGTAGTCAGAGGTACAAGCAAGGCAGCCACGACTAGCCGAAGACACTAAGTCCCACAATGTGATGATAGGTGGGAAGCTTGTCGCCAACCGCGCACATATCCGATTCCGGGCAACGTTATTTTTTTAATAGAAAACGGAAAATAAACATTTTCTATTTATTTTTGATGCCTGATTCGAGAATCGAACCCGGGATCTCAAGAAGTCAAGTCCGACGACCACAGAGGCGACAAAAAATTTAAATAACTTCAAAAACAAGGAGGACATTCTCAATTCGACTGCATGTTTTTTTGTATGTTTGTTAAGCGAAAACTCGATTTTGATAGTCCTTTTTTGGTAAAATGGTTTATTTTTCACTTATCTTGATGTTGTCAAGATAAATGAAAAATGTGTACATTATTAAATCCATCTCTAACACAATTCGTAGGATGTTGATAAAATTTATGTCGGACCATTTGGGAACCATTTGCTATTTTTCAAAAAAGAATTATCCTATTATGACGTGGTACTCGATGAAATTGTTGGAGTATTTTTGCAGTTTTACTGCGCGTAATTATATTAAACTAGCTACCTGTTCCGGCTTCGCTGTAATGGTAATTTTTTTGATCATAAGTTGAGATGTAAGCTATTCCCCTGTGTTGGTCCGGGCTCCCTTGCAGAATAGACCATCTGCCTTCCTGCCAGGCAGCTCGTAAAAGGTGAGCATAGGCTTACCGTCAACAACACCGTGACATTTGACTAGGTGGTAGAGTTTCGCAGCGACTCACCCGGATTGGTACCACCGCCTTACCTATTCCTACCGCCATAACGCCATGACGTGTTCCGGTTCGGAGGGTAAGGTAGCCGGTAAACTTACTTTTGCTCGAGGCCTAACATCCCGGCCTCAGGTTGGCAACGCACCATTACCAACTTTGGTGTCTCTAGGCGACATATATGAACTACCATTCCATACCATAATAGTTAATACTAAAAAGTTGTACTCGTTTTGCATAAATTTGTGCTTATCCCAACGTTATTGTATGGAAGCGAGAGTTAGGTATGTCAGAAAGAGCATGAAAGAAGGATAAATGCGGTCGAAATGAGAGCACTACGGAAAATCTGTGGTGTAACGCTCGCTGATCGCATTCGTAACAGTGAGATCCGAGAAATAGTGGGATTGAAAGAAAGTGTTGGTGTTAAAATGCGAAAGGGCATGCTCCGCTGGTTCGGTCATGTGGAAATAATGACAGATGGAAGATTGACAAAACAGATATACAATGCGAATGTGGATGGATGTAGGTACCCGGGGAGACCTAGGCTGACATTTTACGATCAGATCAATCGGACATTATCCAAGGGCGGTGTCAAGAGTCCCCGGAACCGGCGTGTTTGTATGAAAAGGGTAATGAATGTGAAGGAAGCCAGACAGTTTTGTCAGGATCGTGAGGTCTGGCACTCGATACTCTCTGCCGACCCCGTAAGGGACTTGGCGTGAAGATATGTATGTATGTATGTATGTAATACTGATTTTGTTGCCATTAGCGTAAAGGTATGTGTATGTTGACTCATTCTGAAGGTCACACTAGTCAAAAGAAGTGGCCTAAACAAAAAATTACCGTTTAATTAAAACTTAGAAGTATCTTCACGCCCATATCCCCGTAGGCAGAGGCACAACCAGGGCACCCACGACTAGCCGAAGACACTAAGTCCCACAATGTGATAGGTGGCAAGCCTATCGCCAACCGGGCACAATTCCAATCCCGACCAACGTTTTTTTTTATTAGGAAATTGGAAAAATCCAATTTAGCTTTTTGTTGGTCGACCCGGGATTTGAACCCGAGACCTCATGCAGTCAAGTCCAACACCCGAACCGCTAGACCACAGAGGCGACAAACTTAGAAAGTATAATAATACTAGCTGTTGCCTGAACTTCGCCCGCGTTTTCCCAGGAACTCGTTGTGCGATCGGTATTAAAAGTAGTCTATATGTATATATGTATAATATTATGTATTATATAATAATATGTATAATATTAATCTTATATATAAAGCTAACAGCTAGCTCTGGCTTCGCACGGGTATAAAATATACATATAAACCTTCCTCTTCAATCGCTTTATCTATAAAAAAACGCATCAAAATCCGTTGCGTGGTTTAAAAGATCTAAGTATACAAAGGGACATAGGGACAGAGGGAGTGACTTTGTTTTGTACTAAGTAGTGATTCTCATGTCACAATTTTCGATCCCGTACTCCTCCGATTCTCATGAAATTTTGTGAGCATATTGAGTAGGTCTAAGAATTGGCCAACATCTATTTTTCATAACCCTAAGTGATAAGGGATACTCACCCCAATTTTTTTACGGACTTTAAAATATAGCAGAACAGCGTCTGCGAGGTCAACTAGTCTTTTATATAAAATTCTCGTGCCACAATGTTCGTTGCCGAACTCCTTCGAAAAGGTTTAACCGAATCTCATGAAATTTCATGACATTTTTTTCTTGTGGCCCGACTCGAGATTTGAATCTGGGACCTCATGAAGTCAAGTTCAACACTTAGACCGCTAGACCACAGAGGCGATTACAAAAAGGTTGGCAAAGTCAAGAAATGCATTTTAATTTAAAAGAAATATTTCACTGGATGTCACATACTATTATCTCCTAAATCAGACAATGTCACGTCCTTGAGTATGACGTTATCACAGAGACATAGCTGGCCATAATCTCGTTAATCTTTTGATCGCTAATTAACATTTCAACTGCGGTTTAATTTTAACTTCGAAAATGGAAGATTCTTTTACTTTCGACCAATTTCTTCTATCCCGCTAAATGTTTAGGTAGTATAGATTTGTACTGTAGTTTTCCCGGATAGCTATAACATTACGGCCAATATTAATAACCTATCTAAGATACAAGATAGTGACATTTTAGATCAGTTGCCAGGTAACCGCTGTTAACTATATATATAAAAATCAATTGCTGTTCGTTAGTCTCGCTAAAACTCGAGAACGGCTGAACCGATTTCGCTAATTTTGGTTTTGAATTATTGGTTCAAGTTCAGGGAAGGTTTAAAAAGTAAGAAAAAGGAAAAAAACTTGCGCGAAAACTAAGAAAAACAACATTTTACATTTTCCCATACAAACTGAACGGGTGGAACAAAGCTCGCCAGGACAGCTAGTTTTTCAATAATTAACAAAAACATCTTAGCAACAAAACTCTTGGCCTATCTTTATCTGTAGGTAGATTATTAATATTGGCCGTTAGTCGTACCGTCCGTGTCACAAATATTCTATGCTGAAGTGTAGACCTGCCCAGGCTATCTAGGCCAGGGCTTCCCCAAACTGTGCGTCGCGACGTCGCGTCGTGGCACTATCCCAGGGGCGTCGCGTGTTAAATGCGACCGAGTTTAGTTATCCGAATCCACCAGAACCAGTTACTAGGATTGTACTCATTTTAACTGGTAACTAGTTTTGGTCCACGAGGTGCGACCTGGGTTAAAAGGAGTCGTACAAGCTAATAGAGAGTGTAGTATAAGTGATAAGTATTTTTGATTCGGAACCACCTCCCCCGGAGCGTCGTTCAAAAATAGCATGTCCTAAGGGCGAATTGGGAAGCCCTGATCTAGGCCATTAGATAGCAATTCACCCGTAACATCTAGGATATGTATGGGTGACATAGACGTTGTTTTTTGTCTTCACAATATCTAAGTGAAATTTGTTTCAGACTGCTACGGGTTGGTAATATACGAAAACCGGTCATTAATGTTTAATTGATTGAACGAGAATATAAGTAGAATAAATAGATAAACATTTCTGGTACTTGTTCTTTCATCACACCTTTATTTTCTATCACATTTTTTTGCTGTCTCTATTCTGTGATTAGGAAAATACCTAAAAATTAAACTGTTTAAAAAAAACACTGTGTTATAATTAAAATGTTTATTGAAAAATACAAAAAACATTTGGTAAATAAAAAAACAATTAGTTAATCTTAAGTATACATATAGAATTATATCCACACGTATAATCTTTGAAACGAGTAATACTGGGTTTTCAGCACCTTTACTATAAGGGCGGATTTACACATGCGAAACAATTGTTGTCCATATTTTGTTACAGTGACAGATCACATATATTACAGAAAGAGACAAAAAAATGTCAAATCTGTTTTATTTTTATTGGTACGTTGCTTGCTTAAATTAGATGGTTTAAAAAAACAAATCACATACAACTTATCGTATGTTAGACATACCAATACAATACCATAAATATGTTAGACATACAACTTATCGTATGTCTAACATACGATAAGTTGTATGTGATTTGTTTTTCGCTTCGTGTACTGCGTAAATGTTTTTAATTCAGACTGTAACAACTGTAATAAGAGTGAGTATGTAAGTATCTTCACAGCCATACCCCGAAGAGGTAGTCAGAGGCACAACCAGGGCACCCGCGACAAGCCGAAGATACTAAGTCTCCCAGTGTGATAGGTGGCAAGCCTTTCGCCAACCGGGCACATATCCAATCCCGGGGAACGTCATTTTTATAAGAAAATTAAAAATATAATATAATTGCCCGACCCGGGGATCGAACCCGGGACCATAGTTCCCGGGTTCGTTCTTATGAACCGACGGCTAGACCACAGAGGCGATGTAACAAGTGTATCAAAAGAAAAATGTCAAAAGCATTGAGTAGTATGGTTTAATAGTCAAACGTTAAAAGGTAGACGTATAAGAAGCACATTACATATTTTAATAATCAATTTCACTTCACATTTCATGTAAAAAGACATATCAAATCAAAATGATGTTTTATATTTAGAAAAAAAAATTTAAAAAATTTGGAGAAAAAATAAAATCCCACACTTTGCGCAAGTACACGGCAAATCAGTCGGCATTTTGACTATTTTTTTAAATAACATAAAGTATATTCACTTTACAAATGTATTTTATGTTCGTGTTGTGTGAACCATGAACCACTTACAAAATCTCCCTACAAGTTTAATACAAACTGTATAAAATAGTGTATTAAACAGAATTTGTGTATAGTTAATTTTTAAAAAAAAAATTGAAAATCCGAATTAATGGCCAATTACAGATCTAACATAAACGACGTTCACAAGAATTTCTTTCATGATATTCGTGATTTTTTTTATTTAAAAATTGTTTTTTTATATAATATGAATATAGATTTTTTACTATTGTAGAGAGTAAAATATATAAATATAATAAAGTCCTAGAACTAAATTTACGTTTTGCTTATTATCTATGGCAGTTGTCTCGGTATATTTCCCTACTTGCACGTCCCTAAGTTAAATATTTAACTCTAAGTTATCTTTTAATACAAGGGATACTTTCACTTTTAAATATTTCACTCTGAGCTAACTAGGGTTGCGTCACTTTACAGTTTAATTTATTATACAACTTAGACTAGGAACGTGCAAGCGGCCCTTAAAATTCGAACGTCTTAAAATTCGAGTATCGTCACTCTGTCCGCGATATTTAAATTAAGACGGAAAAAGTTATTCAAACTCCTTTCTGGTTGAAATAAAAAATATCGTCTCCATCTTAAATGTTGCTATATTTTCCAGTTCACGCCATATTTTGTCCTCTGCTCATTTTCCAGTAATATCCTTTCATATTAATCAACTCTTTATGTGTTCCTCGCTCAACTATTTTACCTAAAAAAGTTAACATATTCCAATTTAAGCACTTTTGATGATTTTAAGATAAATAATTATAAACCTAAAGCACAATACAAATATGAAACAGTATGGAAACTACCAACAAATGTCCGAAACGGAACTCACTCAAACACACGCAGCGCCGTGTTCTTTTAACCAGCCCCGGCTATTAAAGCACTGCGAAAATAGCTTACGAGACTCGTTGATTCTCATGTTTGTGTGAGTGTGACGATTCCAACGTTTGTAGGTAGTTTACATACTGTTTCATATTCGTACTGTGTGTAAAGTTGGGATTTGAAATATTGCCTTAAAACAACAAGTGACGTTTGTTTATTTAAACACTGTCTAAAATTGACATCCAACCAATAACTTGCTACACGTGTATGACGTGGCAACTTGTTATTCGTGGAAAATTTTAGAAAATGTGTTTAAACGTTTGTTTGTAGTAAGACAGTTAATATCCCTATACAAATAACAGGAATAGATTCAACTAAAGAGTCAACAATAATAATACTAAATATATAGATAAATACCGAAATAAATTATTACATACATGAATATCTATACTATACTACTATACTATATTAGGTGGTAGAGTTTAGCAGCGACTCGCCCGGATTGGTACCACCGCCTTACCTATTCCTGCCGCCATAACGTCATGACGTGTTCCGGTTCGGAGGGTAAGGTAGCCGGTAAATTTACTTTTGCTCGAGGCCTAACATCCCGGCCCCAGGTTGGCAACGCACCATTACCACCTTTGGTGTCTCTAGGCGGCGTGAATTTCTTACCATCAGGAAATCCGTCTGCTTGTTTGTCTTCCAATATCATAAAAAAATCTTCACGCTAATTCCAAGGGTAGGCAGAGAGTATCGAGTGCCAAATTGAAATTGTAAAACTCAAATGTTCTTAGATATAATGTTACTTTAAAGGAACAGCCAAATTTTCGGAATAGGTGTGACATAGCACGACATCAAGTGCAGTATTTTTGCAGACGATTTTAAATAAATATTTATGTAGGTAAATATAAAATTTTGTCAAAAATATTTAAAACACGCCATTCCACCTTTGACTTCTATATATTAAAATTTTACCAGTCCTTTAAAAGTAACTCTATATGATTACAAATGCTCATTCCTGCCATCTTCAAACTCAAGCTTCTTGAAAATTCAGAGGTGTTAAGCGTGAGTTATACTTCAATGATATGTCAAAACAGGCAAAAAAAAACTCAAAGACCACTAGTCGGATCATCATATAATTAATATGGAACCACATCCCAATCATGGCCTATCTTTCTAAAAAGAACCATCAAAATCAGTTCGTTATTAGCCGAGCAATCGTTTGACAAACAAAGAAAAAACAAAGTAACCATGCTGTCGAATTAGAATCTCCTATTTTTTTGGTGAGTTAAAAAAATTACCTTTATCTAAAACACAGATAAGATCTGCATCTTTGATTGTTGATAGTCTGTGTGCGATGGTAATACATGTTCTACCTTTTGATGCCTTTTCGAGGGCCTCCGATACGACCTGGTGACAAAATTATAATAAGCAAATGTACGTAGAAAATGGGAAGGGTTAAATCTACAAAATAATGGAAAAAATGTAAGTGCTATAAATAAAAATATCGCGTAAGCATCTTCACGCTCATATCCCTAAAGAGTTAGGCAGAGGCGCAACCGGGGCACCTTCGACTGGTCGAAGACACTAAGTCACACAATTTTATTAAATTATTTATAAAATAATATAAAATTTTATAAAATTTATTAAATTAAATTAAAATTTTATGAACTTTTTGGAATGAAGTTCTTTATTGCTCGTTATACGCACTGAGCAGGTTAGGAGCGAGATCGGAAAAAAATAACAAGACTTTTTCTCGACACTCCGTCCTGTAGAACCAACTTCGTTCTAACCGATACTCGATAGTCTTAAATAGCACGGTAATGTAATATAATACAGTAATGTAATGTAATATAATATAATAAAATACAGTATCATACTTTCATACAAACGGGCGAAAATGCGTTTATATCAACGCGTGTCGCGTTCGATATGCACTTGGTATGCCTTCATTCGTGGTTTTGCCGCAGTGACGCACGGTCGATGTAATAGCGTTTTTATTCATTGATAACCAATAGGCAAGCGTGCGATTCGTTGATGTTATTTTGCTTTAATAAGTCCAAGTATTTTATTAATATGACAAAGAACAATTAGACTATATTGTATTGTCTTTGAGCTTTGTTTGGGTGGTTAGTGATAGATTTTTACGAAAGTTAGGAATCAATAACATCACATGCATACAGCTATTGAAAATTTACTGTTCATTAATATATTTTTTATCATTTTGTAAAACGATATTTACGATTACAAAATTAGAAAGAAATTCACATAGGCTGATGTAATTATAACATTAAAGGCGGGTAGCCCTATCGTATATTGACGAACCAATCAGCTGTAGATAATAAAGTTAAAAAAACAGAGCCGAGTTAGACTACTGTATAACACATTACCGTATCTGTAGGCTCATTTGTTTAACTAAAACTAAAGGATCGTATTTCCCTTACCCTTTCACTATTCGTATCCAAAGCTGATGTAGCTTCATCCAGCAGTAAGAGACGAGGAGACCGAATGAGCGCTCTTGCGATACACACCCGCTGCTTCTGACCACCAGATAGTTGGGCGCCACTTGACCCAAGATTCGTGTCGTAGCCCTAGCAAGCGTGAAAAATATATGATATAAGTAATAGAAGTCAACCAAAATTTAGAAAAGGAATATGATGTTATAATGTAAGATTCTCCGCAGTTCTGATTTTTTGTACTACTTGCGCCCTGGTACAGCCCGGGTCAAAATTTCTAAGGCACCCATTATATGCAAATCAAACTATTACGTATAATAGGGCAAGAATATATTAAATTAGCCATATATTAAATTAAAATCAAAATATTTTATTTGCATTAGAATATGCGTATTACAAATTTTGTTACAAAATATGTTAAGTCTCCGCATATTCTAGCAAATTATGGTGTGCAAAACTAAATTAATGACTAATGAACAGAAGTATTACATTTTATTATGTAAACTTTAACATGCAATAATTTCATTTTATAATTATTACTAAACTTTTCTATGTACCAGTTTATTATTATCTTATCTACGTGTAATATTATTAAAATATTTTTGAACTAAACTATTGACGTCAGAATACAACAGTCATTGCGGCGGTCGCGAAACTGCGGTTTCATTTCAAAACTCTCAAAAACGGTAATATGTGCAGTCGCGTAGCAGTCGCGGTTGATTTCATCGCTCGAGAACTTGTACGATTCTGCGGGCGAACGACCGCTACCGCACGAACCGCAACCGACCGCGGGCGCTGCGGGTGTAAAACGCTTCGTGAAATGTGCTCGCACTTTTTGCATATAAATCTACATTCTACAGAACCTGATTCGCAGGGGCGTCCAAAAACCACTCCGTGTGTTGTTAAGCTTAAGCGTATTTGGACGCAATAAAAATTTCTATGCGCTTAGATATACGTAATTAACGACGTAATAATACTGGATAGGCTATAATAGAATTTTAAAAACCTTTGGTAGAGTCATAATAAAGTTGTGTATATTTGCATCTTTAGCAGCAGCTATGATTTCTTGCATGGTGACCTTCCTGGTGTTGTCCCCGTAGGCGATGTTCTCGGCGATGGTGCGGTCGAACAGCACCGGCTCCTGCTGGACTACGCCCAGCTGACGACGCAGGCGGGGGAGAGTGATCGCAGTCCGAATGTCATAGCCATCCAGCTCCTACAATTTTTATTTTGGTTGCCTATATTATTGGATTCCCTTCAGCATATAATTTAAATTTATTGGGTCAGAGAAGGAGCATGAAGAGATTGAGAAACCTCTTAATGGACATTTTAAATAAAGTTTCGAGCGAGGTTGGTCGCAGTTTTACAATGTAACGGACTTTATGGGCGGACATCAGTAGGACTACTCTTGAATCTCGATATCATGCGAATTGGAAATTGGAATCATATATGTCACTTTAGGTACTTTTGAACACAGAATTAGGGGATTATTAACATTTAGTTACAAATAAACTCAACGAATAGGATAAAATAATTTACTATTTACTATTTACTATTAACAAAATGGTAATAATTCGCCAGTATTGTGTTAAAGAGTAACTAAAATGATGTATTCGATTCCAATTTTCTATAGTGCATGAATCGAGCTTCGAGAGTAACCCTACAGGTCGAAATCGCGATGTAGGTTGCGTATGTACCACGGACAACCTTATCTGAACGACCTGTAAATTCTTAAGGTGGATCGGAAGGTATGTGGTAAGGCTACACTTTTATAAACTGTTTAAAATGATTTCCGAGTAACGGACGGTTCGTTCACTACCAATGAAAACGCATTTTTTGATGAAAATGAAAATAAAAAATATAGAATAGAATAGAGTAACTCTGTATTCTTTTTCACGTTCAATCCTACAGATATATATATGTTTGTCTCTTTCTACGTAACGCCTCAACTTTTCGTGTTTCACTTGATTTTACTCCTCATAAAATTTCCGTACCGGGCCTTATAACTCAAATCGTTTCTTGAGGAGTAAACTCCAAAAAAATTAGGTTTTCCCAATTTTCTAATTATAAAAATGTTGCACGGGATTGGATATGTGCCCGGTTGGCGATAGGCTTGCCACCTATCATATTGTGGGACTGTGTTTTCGGCTAGTCGTGGGTGGCCTGGTTGTGTTTGCCTACTTCTTCGGGGATATGGGCGTGAAGATACTATATTGTGCACCAAAATACATAAAAAAATACATTTTTGTAGTATAACATTGTTACAAAAA